>JACJUM010005601.1:13369475-13484259 GCA_020976665.1 Heortia vitessoides
TACCTGCCTCTGTACCAGGTGTCGTAAGAGGCGACTAAAGTACTGGAACCGACAGATGGCGGTATATCTATTCAAAACAGCGTTACAACAAGGTGCAATAGGGTTCTTGATGGGCATTTTCATCGCGCATGTATGCTATTCGATTGCCCCGTCTGCCCAGCGCGGCTGTTATGGGTTATTTTCGGCTATTTTCAGCACGTATCCCTACTTCCCTACTATTAATATTATACATTTTAAAGTAACTCTGTCTGTCTATCTGTTGCGCTTTCCCGCTTAAAACTCTCAACCGATTTTGATTAAATTTGGCACAGACAATCTTTACACCCTGAGAAGGACATAGGTTATTTTTTAATTTGAAATAAGAGTTGTAAGGTGTCGAAGAGGGGGATGGAAATATCGCTATTATTGGAGCTAGAAACTTGAAACTTATTTTCGAGCTATTGATTTAATATAAATACACAGCTAATCTTATATAAAAACAATTAGTATGACTTATGGAATAATAGAAAACAATATGTTGACCATTATAACAAATGAAATTATGGTAAATGAAATTCAGGCAAGTGATTGTAGCCCTTTAATTTCAATGAAGGTTTGATGTGACCTGGAATAAAATACGTTCGTATTCACTTTATACAATGAATATGTTTCAAAATACAAGGCAGTATTTTCAAATAAAAACGTGACAGCGGATTGAAAAGAAAGGAATAAAAATATAGAGTGGTTCCGAGATTATGTATGGATTGCGATTTAGCGAGATTTTTTAATGTTTGTGATGTTGTTTTCTTTGAGATCTTCATTTATCTCGTTTGTATTTCACTTTTATCGATGTGGATTTACTGTGAACCTGATGGAGTAATCGACTGTGTCTCTATCAAATGCGCCAAGGATCGTGGGTTCAATCTGCACCCAGCATAAACATTTGTATGAAAATATTTTTGTTGGATCTGTAAACTGATACCTGGTAACACAAGATTTTCAAGCGAGTTGTTACGGAGTCAGGTTTAGAGAGATGTTGTGTGAATTTATTTTATTTATAAAGTACCGACCGGCCTTGGATTCGCGTGGGTTTTGATAACAAAAGATTCAAAATTTATTTACATTATTACAAGACACAAAAGGGTGACAGATATTTTAAAGTTGTGTAGAAAGGTTGGATGACAGTAGAATGACTTCACAAATATATAGATCGAAAGTAGAATGACTTCTCAAATATATAATAAGAAAGATTGGAAGAGTTAGTATATGACAATCTAATATAAAAAATATTATAACTAGGTAGAAGAGTATTTTAATATTTTTTTCATTTTATTATTTTTTATTTTTATATTTGTTCCTAATATTTGTAAAAACATTGTATCTCTATATCAAAAGTCATTAAGTGTCTGGTTAAATCATAACCTCCTTGAAAAAAAAGAATGAAATGTCGGAATTGCATATGAAATTATAAATTATTAAAGCAGTTTTGAATTTGAAGTAATTAATTTTACTTTAAAATTTAATAACAAGGTGAATTTATAACAAGAGTGCATGTAATTAAAAAAATCTGACTTGGAAACTGTTATTTTAACATAAACTGACGTGACAGTTTGTACATAATTACATATTCTACAGTACATTACTTTGTTCTATCATTAATAGTATATGCAGCGTACGCTTTAAAAGAAATTATTTAGGTATATCTTTTTCAACTTGGGTATATAAATAATCATGGTTATCTATACTTAACTTTTAAATATTTTTGGTCAACGGTTTGGTTACTTTGCGGGATCCATGTTTTAGATTGATAAATATGTTGTGTCAAAACTTGAATGTTTTTATGAGGATAGTAATTGCGGACCAAAGCGCATTTGACGGGCCCGATGGCACAGATGGTATTGATCCTATCTTAGGCGCCTGGGGTCGTTGGTTCGATCTCCACCCAGAACAATTATTTATATGATCATATTTGTATTTGTCTTGTGTCTGGTTGATAAAAATATGTATTTACGTAATTGTATATTTGTGATTCCTCTGTTGATTGAGGTCTGCAACACAAGTGCTTCAAGCGACTTACCACGGAGTCAGGTATGAGATGTTGTGCGAATATTTATTTTATTTTATTTTTAAGCCGTGTTAACCGTTAATCATGACAAGGTGTATAGGTTATCGTAGTGATGCGCTTCAGTCTCAATTAAATATGACATTGAAGTCATATGTAGCCCACAGAAAACCTAATCGATTGCCAAATCAAAGAAAACAATTTGCAATCGATTGTATTGATCAAGCCATTCGATGTTACTGGATAATGCGACACGGCACAAGGTAGGCGGCGCGCTCGAAATAACCCATGTTGACCGCATTTCCATTATAGCACCATTTTACGTGAACGGTGTGCTTATTTCTTTAGCAGCCAGTAAAAAACAGAATGAAATATAAAGAAAAACTGATGTAAGGTACCGGCAGACTAGTATACCAGGTGTCGTAACAGGGGACCAAGGTACCAAAACAAACAAAATACATACGATTTAATACATACGAAATACATACAAACTTGCAATTCCCATTTCATCTCTTTATTTTAAATAGAAACACCTGCCCAAATTTTACGATACGTCAGTGGGAATTTTTCAATAACATTTGATATGTTGCCTGATATTTTAAGACTTCTATGCAGTGAAAAAAAAAGGAAAGCATGCAAACAACTTTATTTATTAATATAGTAGGCATATGTTTTAGAGTACTGAGTTGAGAATAAATAAAAGGTAAACACATTAAACTTCCTTGCCTACTTTTCCCATAGCAAATTTCTCTAATACCGCATACAATCCAACAAAATATCAATATTATTGTTCTATCTAATACGCTCCTAAAGAAAAACTTCATGGATATATTTTTCAAACCGTAGTTATTTGGACAATAGTACATGATTGTGTACTCATCTGTGTTGTTTTTTTTACATAAAATTTTACTTTTATTTCACTTTACTTATACATTTACCTGATTCCGAGATATGTCGCTTAAAGCACTTATATTACGGATACTAGATAAAAGAAAAATCACAAATATAATACTTTTATACTCATTTAAGACACAGAAGAAACACAAACAGCGCATAAGATACATTCACGGCACCTGCGGCATTTGACCGGCATAACAAAACTTCTTAATAATTACACAAAACAATCTATGAACTCTTGTTCTCTTTGAATATTTTAGGCAAGAAAGATGTAATTACAGGCATTAAATTAAAAATGTCCCTCAACCGCTTGAGGCGACCGCATGTCTTGATTCTACTTACCACAAAATGAACATTCTCATTTCACTTTTTAACAACAACAAAAGCCAAAGTAATGCTCCAAGCGACAAGCTTTTAAAAATAATTATGTCGCAGTTCTATAATAAATAATAAATAAGAAAATACATCTTCTTGGGTATCAAATTAAGGTTACTAAAAGTCTCGAGCCAGATTAGGCTTTAGACTGTTCTAGAGAGATTAAACAAAAAAATTTTCATATTTAATAACTATAGTAAATATACTTTTATTAGGTTTACAATCTAACTAACACGAGAGCAATGTTAAAAATAAATATAAGTCAATAACGTCCAATTATCTAAATGGAAAATGGGCATAGTGTTTCCATCTTATGTGCTAAAGGTTGGGGGTTCAATATGCACCCAGGCAAACGATTATTTTAAAAATGTAATTAACGTAAATACGTTTGTTCTACGTTTGAGGGTTAAATATAATTTTTAAATAACAAGTTATAATATAATATTTGTTTGTATGTTGTTTGACGTCCGTAACACAAGTGTTTTAAGCAATTTATCTCGGAGTCAAATAAATGAGTGGGATGTCGTTTGAATGTATTTTCTTTTGTATTAAAAATAAACATTTATGTATTGTAAGTATATATAAACTGGTATATCTAAGTTCAATATTGCAAATATATATAGAACAGCTGGCTCAAACAATTAGAACATAGAAAGACACTACACGACAATAAATAAAGAAGATAAAGTAAACGTGCTTTGCAATGGTTCGCAGTGAACCTAACACGTAAATTGGTAAAGGGAATAAATATACACAGAAAAATCTGCATCTACTAATCTAACGCTTTAATGAGTTTGATATAAAGCTAATAATTTGATGATAAATATTTTGAGGAATAAATTAAATAAAAAATAAATAAATTCACATGCCATCTCAAACATCTACTGACTCCAAAATCTGTAGCTTAAAGCACACAATATCAATCAAACGCCAATTTATCCACGTATTATAAATATATATATATAATGTGATATTTTCCAGTAATGTCACATAATATACCTATCGCAAAGCAATTAGAGCGCTGTTGTTTAGCGAAAGAAATTGCTGGAATTTTCCGTATTTGGAACGGAATAGCAGTGACCCAGGCTTCTGGTACGACCAATTGCGCATTAAAGTCCAGTGCTCATGATCATTGTTAGAGGTATACCTCTGTTAATCCCGGTGCTTATCTGTGAAAATGCTTAGCTCATCGTAAAACTTGCCCAAATCGTATTAGATCAAGAGCTCATTTTGGCGTGAAACTTCTATCTAGTAAACATCTGAAAACTTTTACCTAACCATTTGTTGTACTGTTATTTACACTTATTTTATAGTAGCTGCGTGAAATTTTCCAGGGATCAAAGATACACTGATAACGGTTTATTGCGAATATACATGAATACCTTTTCAGGGTAACGTTTAATATTATAATTTTATACATATATACAACTATAAGATATATATATATTTAATAACAAGGTACTGAAACAATTCAGTACCATGTCACAGTGAAAGAATAACTTTTACTATACTACGGATTATATGGTGATTATGAATATTGTTTTGTTTTGTAAAAGAGCATGTGTAAACATTTTATCTTTAAAAGTAACTATCAATAAAAATAAAATAAAATAAAATAGCCAGACGGACGGCTAGTTTCGCAAATAAAATATTAGTATGAATAAACCCTACTAATATTACAAATGCGAAGGTAACTTTGTCTGTTACGATTTCCCGCTTAAACCTCTCAACTGATTTTGATGAAATTTGGCACAGACAATCTTTTGACCCTGAAAAAGGTCATAGGCAGTTTTTTACTCAAAATAAGAGTTGTAAAGGATCATAAAGGGAAATTAAAGTTGTATGGAAGTATCGCTATTTTTAAACATTCAAAGACATGATAGAGAACATGACATTCAAAGTTTATATAAGTTAAGGTACAGAGGTATGGTACCCAAAGAAACTATTACACGCGAACGAAGTCGCGGGCACAGTTAGTAATAAATATAATAAATAAAATAAAATATCAGATTAGACACAAACTATATCCTGAAAGGATGGTCAGAATCATCATCCCAGCCATTAAAAGTCCACTGCTGGACATAAGCCGTTTCAAGCAATGAGGTTTTTTGTTCATAATTTCCGCGCTAGGCAAGCATGTTGGCAATGATCAACATGTTATGTAGGAAATAAAAACTTGGAATAATTCGAGAGAAGTGGCTCAGATATCGAAAACTTAGCAACACTTATAGACAGAAGTTATGATTTCACATATACTTTTATAGCGGTTATCCGATAGTTTCAGCGACTTACTATACGGCTACAGAACCAGCTCCTAAACAATCTTGTTAATGTACCTCCTTCCAGCGTTATATCTTTATATATTTTGCTACCTATATAAAACAGGGACAAATAGCGATATATTGATATGTTTCAATATTTTCGCCTTTTACTCATATTAAAACTATATATTAACGCCCTCAAAACGCAGCTTATCTATTTTAACCTGTCTTATATAATGACATTTTACAATATTTACGTATTTCCTAATCGTATTCAAATTAGTTTTTAACGTTTTTAAGGTGCGGTTTATATCTTTGCCTATTTTAAATAGCGAAAATTTTTACATACAACATATTTAAAACAGCTATTAACGCCTTAACAGTACAAGTTTTGTACTTTTACTTATTTTTTTACATATTTCGTTTATTTTGAGGTAACCATTTTTAAGAGTGACTAAGATTTCATATCAGGATTTTTGGTTTTGACTTTTATTAAGTGTGACAAAAAAAATGTATTTATATGTCTATTTCCTTCTTGTTACAGATTTGACTACTCTTGAGAGCCTTTTAGGCTAGGAGTTGAAGATATATCATAGATCACAGAAAGAATAACAAAAGGCGGTTTTAGAAGGTAAATTAAATATTATTTTTGAGTTCTAGTATTTGTCACTACAATACTTAAAAAACTTCTGAACATAATATTTAAAAGCATTATATTTTTTACAACCTATAATATTTTTTACTCAAAATAAAATCAATAATATATTTTAGGTCGACTAGAACATGTAAAAATTCAAATAAAACCAAAACATTCTAAAGAAGTTTTATAATTAAGTACAACCGATCAAGAGAAAAAAGAAGTAAATCCACAAGTATATATATTTATTTATTGCTTAATTTAATACTATTTAATGCCCGCAACTTCGTCTTGCGCATGCATCTATATTTATACAAAATTGCGTCCAAAATCGATAACCCGTTATAAAGAGAGTCAGACTGTATTTAGTCCAATTTAACACTTCAAAGACACACAGGCTTGCGCGCTAACCGCAAAAAAACACCCTTTTGCCGTGACGGTCAAATTTGCTTCTTCTTTTTTAAACTTCCCTTGATAGCATCCAGTTGGACTATCAGAATCCTTAGCGTCGATATTTCATTACGTTCAATTCAGAGGGCATCAGGAAGGAAAAGCTAAACTAGCTTCCAAGAAACTGGGTGTGCTCAATAGAGTGGCGCATTGTTTCAGCTAACCCACCGCCTAAACCTTTACGCAGCACAGGTCAGGCCCCACATCGAAAACTGCAGTCACCTCTGGTGCGCCCTAGTACCAACTCCTTTGATTTGGCCGTATTCAAAATAGAGCTGCTCAAATTGTCAGTGACGAGGTTCTGAGGCATCAGTTTGACCTACTGGCATTACGATTACGCTATGACACATCTTTGTGTATTTTACTGCCTTTATGATGAATGTTGCTAGGTGTTATTTGACTAACAGCAGAGTTTTTACATTGTACAACCCTCAATCGACTGTCTTATCATCTCCACCAACTTGATTATTGGTGGTTAACTACTGTGCGATTTCAGGGAATTTATTCCCTCAATCCGCAAATTTATAGAATAAACTCATTATACCAGCCATTAGAAATCTGCTGCTGGATATAGGCCTCTCCACGAAAGGAGGTTTTTTGCCTCACATTGCCGCGCTGGGCAATTGCAAAGCGCAGTTTTAGCGACGGCGATGCTGTTGTCAATCCCCAGCCTGTGAATTTGAGCTGCACTATTGGATGGACATTTGAATGGATATAGCACCATTTGTCAGTTCTGGCACCTCAGTCGCCACTTACGACACCTGGTGCAGTGTATCCGTTATGACAATGGAATGAACTCGCTGTGCCGGTATTCCCAGACCGTTACAATTTAGGGACCTCCAAGAGCAAAATCTATTCTCTTTTCCAAGCCAGACTGTGATTTTTTTGGTGTTGTAGATATTTATGAGCGACGCTTTTTATTTACCGTTGATTACTTGATTCTGAAAGTAAGTCAAAGTAGACAGACGGTTTCTATGCCAATTACTGCTATAATGACCGTCGGAGTTGTATAAATTTGGTATTACAGGATTTGAAAGTCAAATAAAGAAGTGATTTTTAAAATAAAGCAAAACTTTTGATTCTGCCAGCACCTCAAACACAACATGTTGATAAGCAGATTTGCGGATGCAACTTAGCAGGTGTTTGGAGAGCAAACACCACTTATCGTTATAATTTGGAATCAAATCTTAGCTGTAAATTATAGCATAAGTGTTAATAACTTAGCTCATAATGCACGAGCTATGTGATAGTAAAGTTGCATTTTTTTTTTAATTCAAACTTTTGCATTAATTATATAAGTAGGATGTTATCTAAGTACTGTAAACAGATATTAATATATAATTAAAAAAAACAACCTGCGGCTCTCTTCAGCTTATCTGTCTAGCTTGAGTGCGGACGTCCCATTTAATACATGAGGTAGACCTCATATAAAGGTCATCTATATTGGTACCTCTTGGTTGGTATTTCTATCCCCCAACAGGAGTGTTCGCATTGCTATGTTCCAGTTTGGAGGGTGAGAGGCAATGAAATTACTAAGTAATTTGAATATTTTTCTCTAAATCACTAGGTTGGTGATACGCTAGTGATATCCTTGTGATATTACGAGCTTTTAGAGGCTGCGGTCACGCTTACTATCACGCGCTCTATACGCTTTTATGTCGTACATTATTAGACCAGGTTCTAATAAGGTTTGTCGATTTTTAATTTTATTATTATATACAAAAATATAAATACTTGTTTATAACCCAAAGGTGATTGCTTAAGCTATATTTTAATTTGTTTTTTTTATCTTTGAACCCTAAAACTTGTCGGATACAAACCACTGACAAGTTTGGAAAGCGTCGACTTAAACATTTGGAAACTTTTTGAAGTCTCACAAATTTCAAACTGAACGATATAAAAAAAGTCTTGTCTAAAAATGACTTGAATGGTACACTGGCTAAAAAATTGCTCTTAGATCGATGGACGGGTTTAAATTCTCACCGAAACGTTTGAGTTTCCTTACAAAAATATATTAATGAGAAAGGTAGGAAAAAGACTAGTTCTTAAATTGGGATTGAAAGAAGAAGTTAGCTATTTCTGAACATTTTGTAAAAAGTTACTAAAATATAATATATATCCGTGCTGTGAGGCGCAGAGTAGACCTTTCTCTGTACCAGGTGTCGTAAGAGGTGACTAAGGTACTACTAGAACCGACAGATGCCGGTATATCCATCTGAGACAGTGTTGCTCAAATGCCTAGGGTGGCGGCAGCATCCCCGTTGCAAAAGCTACGCTCTGTGATTGCCAACATGCTTGCTTATGGCGGAGATTATGGGCAAACTCTATTCCTTTCTTGGGGAAGACTAGGTTCAGCAGTCTGTCTGTCAGTCAACTTCCAATGGCTGGAATAATGAACGACCCGATAGCACTTTTGGTAATGACCATAGTCCCATATCTTATGCGTCACGGTTCGTGGGTTCGGTCTTAAACAGGACAAGCATTTATATGACTAATATACTTGTCGGTTTTGCGTCTATCTGATTTGCGTATTTAATAATACTTTAAGTGCATTATTTTTGATTCCTCTGTCGCAAATCGCCAAACGCCTTATCTCGAATTTAATTTTTTATTCGTCCAGGTTGACAAACAAGTATATAGTCCGCGCGAAAGTAAGTGTCACTGTAGCCTTTAGACGCTCTTAATATCATAAGGATATCACTGAAGCGTTGCCAACCTTGTGATTTGAAGATATTATGCCTCATAACCCAGTAATTTCACTAACTCTCTCACTCGCGTCAATTGTAAAATTTTCATAATAACCTGTACGTCATTATTAGTAGTTAAATTATGCCTCATAACCCAGTAATTTCACTAACTCTCTCACTCGCGTCAATTGTAAAATTTTCATAATAACCTGTACGTCATTATTAGTACGTCATTTGGTGTGATTTTCAAAAATCTTTTCTTAGTGGTCCCCTAAGTTATAAGAAAACTCCTGTGCAAAATTTCAAGTTTCTAACCCTAATAGTTTTGGCCCGGCATTGATAGTCGTATGTCAGTCAGTCAGTCCGTCATCTTCTGCTTTTACATATAAGATCGTCATCACGATTCTTTTTTACTCACGTTGCAACGGCTTATAGACTCATTAAAATATAGGTAGAATAATTGTCACGGAGATAGGTCAATATAAAGTATGTGATAACATGCTAAATTATTTATTTTAACTATTTTAATATTGTTTCTTAAATGCGGCTTCGAAAGCATCACACTAATGGCGCAAGTGGGTTACTCTTTTTTTTAAACTATTAAATATATTTTGATGAAACTGTACCATAATATAGCGTATACAGCAGAATAAAATATAGGCTAATTTTTTTTTGGACTAGTTCAGGAACAAATGTAAAGAATCCGCCACATAACATTATCTATACACATATTATATTAAAGTGTCCTTTAAAAAATATTAAAATAACAGGTTATTGTATTAGACATGTGAAAGTATTTCCGGTTTGTTACTAATAACAATAATACGCGGCTATAACCGCTAGTTTCATTATAAGTTATAGACTCTTATATTTCTCTTCACAATACGTGACAAATCATCATTTATTGCCATTACAATGACTCTAAAGATAAGAAGGATACAAACTTAGTTCATATTTCTAAAGCAGAAAAGGAAAGTTTAACTCGTCCCGCAGTCTATTTATAGATTATAAAACAGTTAAATAAAAGCGAGGAAATTTGCAAAAGAAAGTTTTTATTTAATCTGTGAGTAGGAATGGCTTTCATAAAAATAATCGTTCTTCTTATTTCGTGTTACAAGTAAAGGGCAGTCAAGCAGAACACTGTAAACGAATGAATATTTAAAAACGCGTCGTGAATATTATTTTATAAAGAACCAAACTTGCCATGATTTTCTTATTTATGTAAGGCAATACAAATAAGGGTATACCTAGGATATATATAAAAAAGAGGCTGCATTGTAAAACGTCAAATGAGGGCAGTTGTCTATTTCATCGTTTGGAAGTGGTCTATGCTTTGGTTTCAAAAAGAAAAGAGAAACAATAATGGTTGAACCGGAAACTTGATTGTGAATTCTGTTGGTGTTTTGTTTATTATACGACGTTTTAGTAACTAGATTAAGATTTCATATTCTATAGGTATACCTCACGGCAACTCACAATTGTGTTTTGTAAAAAACTTGGGGAGGTCTATGTCCAGCAATGGACGTCCTGATATCATGTTGGTGATCTGTTCCTTAGCTATTAACTCTGTGTGTAAAATATACAGCAAGGCTGTCTCGCTGCAGCACTAATCATACTATTCATTATATTGTGTTAATTATTTTTTGTAATTTATTATTATTAGTATTAATACATTAAAATATGTTATTATTATTTCTTATATTATTTATTAACACAAAACCGATATTTATGATCGTTAATAACTAAGTGGCCGTACAGAGCTCCATCGAAGAACCTAGATAAACTGCACCAAAAAGGGTTTAATAATGAAGCCGTTAATATTTAGTGCGGTTATAACGTTAGCTTTGATAACGGGAAGCGTGATATTACGTCAAAGGTCAAGTGACCCCCACCCAGGCGTGACCGCGACAATGTCACGTGAAAAATGACCAATTTTATTACACTCCATTGAGAGTTTATTTTCTTATGTTATTTAGGTTGTTCCTTGTTACACCATGGAAGTTGTGCGAGTTATGCGCGACTGCATCGGTGTATGAAGTTACTCGGACACATTTTCAAAGAGGACGTTTTATAAGACACAATTTTTTGAATTAGTGAGTGCATTTAAACGAATTAATAAAATGTGTCATAATAATATAAAAACTGCTGCTGCATATAAGATGCATAGAAAAGACGGTACTTGTCGTAAAATGTCCATAAGAATGTCCAAAAACCATAGGAAGTCTACTGCTAGACATAATTCCCCCTTTCTAAGGGAGGCCTCCCTCAGAAAGGGGGAATTTTGCCCATAAATGCCGTACTGGACAGCGTGTTGGCAATCGTAGAGCGAAGCTTTGGTGCCGGGGATACTACGCATTTACTTTCTATAATCACAGCATTTCCTATTTACCATTATATTTCTTTAACCTTGAACCTAAAAATTGCGTAGCAGAGAACCCTTGCCCATGGTTTTGCGTTTCACAAATAATTAACAAATCTACTTAGATATATATCTCGTATATTTGTAGATTGTGGCACTATTTGCTGATCTCGGTCGGGTCGTTTCCGTTTGGCTGACGTCACCCCACATTAGAATATGAGGAAATTGGAAATGAATTGTATTTGGATGAGGTATGGTATTTCTTAGGTCTGACGCAAAATAAAGCATCATATTGATGTTTGCCTAGGCGAACACTATCATCTGCACTATGGGGTTCGTCAATTTTATTTTTGTTTTTCCGTTTCTTCGAATGATAATACTTGGTTTGTTTTTATTTTTCAAATTCATCATCGTCACTTTAATGGAAGCAGATCTTCTAGTGGATTTAGGCCTTCCAACTAGATCAGTCAACACGGAATTTTGTCCATAGTTGCCGCGCTTAGTAGTGGCAATAACAGAGCGTAGCTTCATGACGCTATCTAGGCATAATCCATTCTCTTTACAGTAATCCTTAACGACGGTCACTTACACCCAGGTCTGTGCTTTAGAGGCAACCTTGAGTGATTGCTGCTGGTTTCACGCATATACCGCAAATTTGGGGCGTGAAAATCAAAGGCTTGTTTCCTCCAGTGATGTTGGAACTGACGTTAGAATGCACCAGCATTAGGCTTGTCAAAAAAAGGGGGTGCGCGATGAGAATGCGTCCATCTTCGCCGTGTTCTATTTGAGTAACATTATTTGTGGTGGATATATTGCCATCCATGCGTTTGCCATGGGGTTCCGGTTAAGTAAAAGAGTACCTCCCTGTGTATGGGGGTATATCCATCCAAATGAGTGCATCTCAAATGCAACAGAGTGGAAATAGGCAACAGCATTTTGCATGCCCGGCGTGCCAATTACAGGCAAAACTCGTCTTATTTTCCACTTTATATATTCGAATAAATATTGACTTATTTGATTTGTAAACCGTTATCGGTTATTACGTAACATTTGAGGAATGCTGAGGCGTCTTATTTACAACGCCTGTTTGTTTTGTGGTAATGCCTAAACATACAAAACTATTGACTAAAAGTAAAGCTGCCTAAAATCCTGATTAATGAGGTACAAAACGATGAAAACTTTTTAATTACTCCTATATCATCCATATTAAACAAAACATAATAAGGGTACAGGAAAATGAGAGGTAAAGCTAGAAGTAAAAACTATTAGAGTATCCCATCTGGAAAAATCAATTGCAGTGCGTGTACTAGTTTCTTCCGCGTTTTATTGTAGAACTTTTGAAGAACTTCATCTTTCACTTTCTTTTCTTCAACTTCACTTCAAATATTTTTTGATGTTTTAAAACTTCTAATAAACCTTTAAACTGAAATTTTCAAAAATCCTTTCTAAATGCTCCCCAACTTTTCAAAAGGAACTCCTACGCAAAATTTTTAGTGTATCCGTACAATTTAAGCCCTCCGTTGATATGTCAGTCAGTCGGTTGATAATCTGTAGATTTGTAAGACACTTGTTAAAATAGGCTACGTTAAATCCCGAAAAATTGTTTCCATGGGATAGATCAGGCTTCTTATTTTTTTTTAATATATTTATATTATATATATATTAATTATATATATTTATTTTTAAAATATATAAAACGATTATTTAAACTATCAAGGAGCGACATATTTTTTTCTTGGAATGACGAAAGTTCTTCAGCGATGCGATAAAGACAAAGTCACGAGGAAAAATCTAGTGTTTTTTAAAAATATAGCTAAATTATTATTCTAACAATTTTTTTTCTTCCTGTGCCCATTATTTCTAGTTGTTTATTTTAGTTTATTCAAAGGTGGTGTCGTAAAAGGCGACTAAGTTACCAAAACCGACATATGGCAGACACAATGCAGTTAAAATGCTCAGAGCGAGGATAGGCAGCAGCATCCGAGTCGCGAAAGCTACGCTCTGCAATTGTCAATACGCTTGCCCAGCGTGGCAATTATAATAATAATAATAATAACTTTATTCAACAACAAAAGGTAACTTAAACTAAAATACATTTTGATACTTAGGTACCTAAACTAGGTCTAGCCTGTTCTTATAGGCACCTATGCTCTAGTGTGCATGTAGGTGTGGATTTGTGTCTATATGGTCTAGTGTAATACAAAGCTTGTTAATTCAATACATTATTCACGCACACATTACATAAATACACAGAATATAATGCTAAGCCAGTAGATACAGTATACACAAACAATAATAGTAACAATAAATGTAGTCCAGTCTAGCATAATATTGTTAGCAATTCCTCTGTCTTGTTGTAGTCCAATGTCAAAAGCCATTCCCTTACTGTTGTTTTGCAAGTGTATTTATTCATATCATGAATATCTATTTCTTGGTTAATTTTATTATAAATAAATGGTCCTGTAAAATTTAGAAATCGCTGTGCGAACCGTGTTCGACATGGCTGATGTATATTTTAGAAATCCACATACTTTCGTCTACTAAGAGTTAGTTTATTTTCAGGTTTACATAGTTTATGCTGTTTGAGAATAAGTTCTTGGTAGTACAATTGTCTCACTGTTAAAACTTTGCTATGTATATAGAGTTTTGAGGTAGGGTATTTAAAGGGTAGAATGTACATAACTTTGAGCACTGATCTCTGTGCCCTTTCTAGTGGTAACATATTCATTTTAGTAGCACCCCCCCAAATAGTAATACAGTACGATAAGAGAGACTGACATAGAGTTACGTATAATATTTTCAAAATTTTTTCTGATGCAATATGTCTTATATTTCTAAAAACTGCAGTTAATTTCCGAATTCTTTGCGTTAAAATACTTATGTAAGGGTTAAAAGTTAATAAGGAATCTAATGTTATGCCAAGATATTTATATGTTGAAACATTTTCTAATTTTGGACAATCACAAGTACTGTTTTTAAATTTACAATTTATCCGGTGGGCGAAGAGATGCAGAGAATTTGTAGGCGGTTGAGTTTTTTTAGTAATCGAAAAAGTTAAAAATTTTGTTTTATCTGCATTTAAAGTTAGTAGGCTTCCATTCAATTGTTTTTGTATGTCAGTAAAACCAATTTGGGCATTTGCAGTGACATCATTCCAGTCACTACCACTAAACACTAGAGCAGTATCATCTGCAAATGCAATTATTCTACCATTTTTCAGGGTAGTATGTATTATGTCGTTAATGTAGATGATAAATAACGTAGGTCCCAATACACTCCCTTGAGGCACTCCATATTTTACTTCAGAGGGTTCACTAATAAAGCCATTTATTTTAACTGTTTGTTGTCTATGGCTCAGATAACTTTTGAAAAGATTGAGTTGTTCACCCCTTACGCCGATAGACTCAAGTCTCCGAAGCAGAAGAGGAATGGATACGGTATCGAAAGCTTTTGCTAGGTCAAGGAATATCCCAATACATTTTTTTCCATAATTCAGTTCACTGACCAAGAAATTAGTAAGCTCTGATACCGCATCACTAGTCGATCTTCCTCCCCGAAAACCAAACTGATTTGGTGAAAGAAAATTTTTGTCCTCTAGATATTTAATAAGCCTTTTATTAATCAGTTTCTCTATAATTTTTGATAAAGAATTTAATATAGATATTGGTCGGTAATTTTGAAGAGTTTTAAGGTCACCTGTTTTGTGTATTGGTATAATTCTTGAAAGTTTAAGTGCCGTTGGTATAGTAGAGGATGCAAAGCATATATTGGTTATATGCGTAATCAGTGGGACCAATATCAATGAGTTATCCTTTACTATTTTGTTAGAAATGTTATCCCAACCAGGAGCACAATTAGATTTGAGACTGTTTATAATTCCTTCAACCTCTTTGTAATCAGTGTTCAGTAATACAAAAGAACTTTGGGCTTTAGATTTTATTAAGGGAGTAGTATTTTGTGATTGTAATTGTTCTTCTATTTTATCTGCCAGTGTCTTTCCTATTTCACAGAAGTATTTGTTTATGTCATCCACAGTTTTCTTTGGGTCATTATTAAGTTTCAAGAGGTCGGAGTAAACTATGTTCTGCTGTTTTGTGACGTGTAATTTTATTTATGATTTCCCATGTTTTTTTGATGCTAGTAGAACTAGCCAAATCAAGTTGTGCTTTTTCATAACTAATTTTAGCTCTTTTTATGATTTTAGTAAGATAATTTCGGTATCTATTGTAAGTTATTTTAAGAATTTCATTGTCTGGTGTTTTCTTTAATTTTGAATGCAGTTTATCTTTGTGTTTTACACATCTTAACAAACCATTTGTTATCCATGGTTTCCATGGAGTTTTGCGCTTAGAATAAGTTTTATATTCTGTATTTTGTGCTATGATATTGCTTATTATAGTAATTAAATTGTTGATAGCCTGTTCAGGATCATTCGTTTGGAAGATTGATGACAAATTTACTTCCTTTAGATCACATGTTATTTGGCTGTAATTGATATTTAGGACTGTAATGGGTTGGTTTATTTGTTTAGGTTTCTTATTTATGGCAAGTAGAACTGGGTAATGATCCGTGATACTACTTTGTATCACATATGTGTTAAAGGAGTGGGATGTTTTAGCAATTGTATGGTCCAAGCAACTATCAATACGCGTTGGCAAGTGATGTGAGGGAGTAAGCCCGAACGTTGCTAATAGGTTCAGATATTCTAGTGCCTGTTTATTGACAGAATTAGGGTTAATGTTAATGTTTATATCTCCAATTAAGATTATATTGGAATATCTATTTAGCGTATGCAGAAGTGACTCTAAAGTATTTAAGAAGGGTTCTATGTGTGTGTGAGATGGTGATCTATAAATAGATACAACAGCAACAGTGTTATTCAAAATAGTAACTAAACAATTGGCATCTGTTATATTTGGTTCGTATGTATGTGTATCTAGTTTATTGTTGAGGAAAACAACAACACCATCATTTTGATTATGTAGATTTTTTGTAGCAAGTGAGGAATAATTTTTTATAATGGGAAGTGTTTCGTCACCTGTAAGCCAACATTCAGTGAGAGTAATTATATCTGGAATTAAATTAAGTCTTTTTAGTAAAATGTCAAATTCATTGAAGTTTCGTCTAATACTTCTAATATTTTGTGTCATTATGGTGAGTTTTTGTTTGTACTGTTAATTATGGACAACAAACCCCCTTTCTTGGGAGGCGTATGTCTAGCTGTGGACTTTCAATGGATGATTTATTTGCTATCCCAGCAGATTTCACTATTAACTGACTTCAAGCATACAGTTAGAGTCTCAATGGACTACAAAGCATATATATATCATAAAATATCCCATACCTTAATATAGGGTTTCCTATGGGTAAAGTTTGGATACTATTTTATTTATCATGTTAACAATTGTATGTCCCATTGAATTTCACATTACAATTTTTTACTGACCAGCTGCCATGAATAGATATATTACAAGTTCAAAAGTTTCTCATTTATAACACTTATTACGTCTTAAGTAATACTGTGTTTAGAATAGATCAAATCATAGCAACTCAGAGCTCCTACATGTAATCTTTACATGTAAAATTACAAATAATGTATTTATTAATATATATATTTGGTATACTTCCCCTTATCAAAACCTAACTATAGTGAATAATACGAAATGTTCGGGCATAATCCATGATTATATATTAATCTTTGAGGACCATATATACTATGTAGTTAGTAATTCTTATGAATCTATACAGATCTTAGCCCTTAAGTCAATTAAAGTTCGTGCGAAAGTGCGCATCACAGGCGTAAAGCCTGGAGTTCGCTCCGCAAGCGTGAACTCATATCTCTACATCACAGTCTATGTGTGCTAACTAGGATGTACTGTATCTTTCGAAATAGCAATGTATATATTTATCTATAAATTAAGAGTCGCAAAAAGGAATATCTGCGCATAACTCTACATCGACTGCTGCAATTTAGATAGTTTTTTATTATGTCTCTAATTGTCAGAAGTTTCGTTTGGGATCGGCTTTAGTATAGAAAACATTGTATAAAGTACTCGACGAAGTATTGAATAAAAATTACACAAACATCTTATATATTAACTTGACTCAGAGTTCTATTTTTGACTTCACTTTGACTATGACCGGGAAATCATATATAGGTTTGCCCTGGTTGAGAATCGAGCCAACAATGCTTGGCACTCAAGATACTGTTAACAAAAGCGCTATCAATAATATAAAAGGTACTTAAAATAATAGATTATTATTCAAAAATATATTAATTTTACGGTAGGTGATTTAAGCCTCGTAACTATCTGAATTGCTTCATTATCAAATGATACTTAAAAAAAACGAGGACGCATTTTACTGCCAAATATTTTGGTGAAAAACAATAAACGCGCGTTTTTGCCAACATAGAGAGACAAATAAAAACTTTATGACGAAAGTAATTACGTCTTTTATGCTCTGTCGTTTGGCTAATCAAGAGACCGTGTTGCTTGAGTATCTATTATAATCTGTGACTATAAAGTTTATGAAAAAATAGTTGTTACATTCTGTACTCTCTACGTGACTTACTTAATTTATGTTCTACAAACAAACATAAAAATAAATTCACATAACATCTCACACATTTACTTAACTCCGAGGTTACTTGTGTTACGGACGTCATACAGAGAACAGAGGAACAAATATAATTAATAAAAACATTTTTAACACCCAAACATAAAACAAATATAATTACTCGTGATATAAATATTTGTCCTGGGTGGATATCGAACCCAAGAACTTTGAAATTCAGGATAGGATCACTACTATGCTGCGCCATCGGGTTCGTGCATACATTACGCCTCAGCATGATCAGGGTAGGCAAATACTATGGATCTCCACTTACTACGATCTTGGAATAGCTCTCTTACTTCTCTTGCTTGCTTTATTACTTTCAAACACGCTAGTTGATGCTTTTTACTACTGACCTGACACCTTCTGTAATATTCCTTATATCCGGTGTAAATATTTTAAATATATTTACTAAAATCGCCCCATTCACTTATATATGTTTGTGCATTAGTTCTACTTTTATCCATCCTTTCTACATTCGCAAACCATCTGAACATTCTCAATTATTGTCACAACATCATTTTTTACACCACGTTGATCTTTTATTACACTATTCTTTAGTCTAAATGTCCTATCACCCCTATTTTTATTTTAAATACATTATCTTCCCTTAAAATATATAGGATGCATAACCTTGAGAAAAAATCTTCTTTTCGTTGTCTTTTATAAGTGTCTTTAATATTTTAACCACATGTTGCCACATTATATGCCACACGTTTCGGTGTTCAAAATTTTATGAAATATAGTTTTTTTTTTATTAAAAAAATTACATATTAATTATAATAATTAAAAAAAACGTTTGGGAATGACAAATACATCTGGGGATCTAATCAGTCCTTATTGGTTTAAATCTAAATATCTAGTTTATAATCCATAACTTTTACAGTTTGCATCAGGCATTAATGTAACTAATCTTTTCTGCACCAGGTGTCGCTTGATCCATCCAAAACAGATCCAAACGTGGCTATTATATGTAAAAAACACACAAATTGTAGATTTTTTTTTGCTTAAAACGTTTATCAAAGATAATATTTCTTAGCTTAACAACCTAAGGCTGATATAATATATAACTACTACATTATTTATTACTATGCAATTGTCATATAAGCTGGTATTCAAAGAAGCTAACATATAACCAACCAAGCAAGCAGGCAGGCATATAACAGCGTACTACATACCTATATATATATATATATATATAATTATTAAAACTGTTTTCTTTAGGATTGTCTTTCTCCAGAATCGATACAGGATTACCACAGGACTAACCAGATATATATTATGTCGTTCACATTAATAGAACAAGAGGAAGTAATAAATATCCTTATAAATGAAAGCAATGAGTAGTAATAAATCAATGATACAAGGATTTTTGGTATACATTATAGTATGTTGAACCACAATATGATTAAATATTTTATGGACACCTATCTAAACGTCATAAAATACGCCTCCGGATTTGAGTTCGGAAACGTTTACAGCAACTACGTAAATGTTATTCGGGCAAATATTAATCTATATGCAGAGTACAAAAGTACCTAACCGAATATCAAAAGGCAAATGAAGTACTGGAACCCACAGGTGGCGCTATACCCACTCGAAATAGTTTAGCGGCAGTCCCGTCAAAGCTACGTTCTGCTTTTCCACCATATCTACCAAAGTACCCCTCAAGAAAGGTTCATATCCATCTGTGGACGTTTTATGGCTGCATTTGCAAGAATAGGCATTTAGTTATGACGACGAATTACCAATCGTACCGAAATTATATATACTGGGGTTCATTTTAATAACTCTTATATACTTAATGCATCTCTTATTGATTGACAAATCGAAACATCATGAGTCTGGTCCCCAGACCCCTTGACTCCTTGTTTGGGGGTTATATATTCACCGCCTAGGTAGAATCAATACAAATATCATCATATACATTTTTGTCTTGGTGGGGACCACACCCATGATGTTTGGTGTATATATATAAGACAATTAATTGTAATATAATCTCGAAAGTAAAATAAAACTCCAATTTCCCTGTAAATAATATATATATATATATATATATTTATATAGAACTATTATTGTATTTATTCTAAAAACTAGTTTAATAGTGTATATAATTCTTAATGTGTAATATTACTGATGAAAAAGCCAATTCTCAAACCAGACATATGATCTTGCACGAATTACACCATGGTGCTAAGCTGTTTATAGACGTGGAGAGGCACGCACAGTAAACATTTCTATGGCCATGCTCTCACAAGGCTTAGCCAGTGCATGTAAAGAGATATAACTCTAAATGTTACAAGTAATAATTATCGATCGTTGATTTACTTTCATCAAGTAAGTGAATACAATATTTAATAAAAATCAATTGTAACTATCAAATCTTGACACAACATCTTTTGCATCTATCTATCTTAAGAACGGTTACTAAAACGTCGAATAAAAAGTATGCGAAATTGTAAATTGTAAAAGTTACATTAACTGCGTTTTAAAGCCGTTAAAAAAGTAGTTATATTACGAGTACTGTACGCGTGAATGAAAACATCACACTTTGTAATGTTCATAGTTAGTGGATGGATTGATATGGGAGGTGTTGTTTAGTGTAGTCAGTTTGCCTGAACTTCTTCTTAAAATTCTGTACTTATTTAAAATAGCTGCTTTTTGTAAATAGGTTCAATTTAATCTTTTATTTATAGACTAGAGAAGAGGTATTTAGAGAGTTCGCCTGTGCTTGAAACTGCGATAGAGAGTATATATTTATTATTTTTATTACCAAGCGAAGGTTTTTGATCATTGAGGAAAATCGTCAAATAATTTCAAATGGTGAGATAAATAATATTATAAGAAGGAAAATAGTCAAGAACGCGAAAATCTTTTAGGTTCTACGCTGGGACAGCTAAACAGATCTTTTTCATATAAATTTGATACAAATATTGTTTACAGTCGAAACGTGTCGCTATTTCTGCAAGTTAGATCTAGATTTTTATTATATTTTTATTTCGCGGTCTTTCTTATACACTTTTCCTTGAACAACAAGAGTACCTTGGGGATAAGATCTAAATTGAAGACTACGCAAAAAAGCTAGTTTTTCATTTAAATACTATACCAGTTTATTATTAAATAGTTAAATCATATATTCAAAGCTATCGGAAAATTTCAATAAATTAAACTTCGATGTTTACATTTTTATTAATTGTTACATTTCATATATTAGCTAATATCTGTACCATCACTTTACTTTTGATATCTGAACTATAACATAACTACATGGCAATAAGCATCTTCCTTAACATACTCAAGTATACGAGTCGCAATGTCCCTGTCTTCTAACAGTTCCAGAATGAGCATCTTTATTGATTCACCCAATTGTGTATCCACATGGAACACTACCCTTCCAAAATCAGCGTGAATTGGGTCGTATCACGCGTGTGCAGATGGTCGCAAGAATATGTCAGGTCCATGTCTCCTGATGTATTTTGATATCTGGGCGCATCCCTAAGCGACCTCAATCGCTCCTCGTTACTCATTGTTTCCGCACTCTCGCAATATCCGGACTCATATGTCTTGGTAACCCTCACACAAACATGTGAGTATCTCTTTATTTTATAGCAAGGTTTAAAACTAGCTTCTACGACTTGACTGTGGAATTTACAGTTCTCTTCAAGATTTTATTTTTCTTTGAAAACTCCTGGCAAAAACTTTATTCTCGATAAGAATCAAATATGTAACTGCTAAACATTATATTGTAAAAATGTTAAAGACGTTACTTAATTCGAAGTGTTTTTATTTTGCTACTAACGAACTAATAATTATTATATGACCTCATATATTTTAGACCCATATATTCAAAGAAAGTCGGCAATTTGCTGTACAATTTGTGATAGATCACTTCAATAGCACTCGTAGATAGAGATAGAACTAGAAAACATTTAATATCGTCTTGACTTGACTAGAGTTACGAATCTAGTAAATTTATTTGAGAAGGAATTCGTTCACAAGCTTAAAGCAAGCTTTAGTATAGTCGAGGTACATCCATGAGGGATTGAAAATTACACAAGTGAATGTCAGTACCAGTAAACACTATGATTCTACTTGATTATTGCTTAATTATATTAGATACATTAGCGTTGCATTCACTTCATCGGACGTCGGTTCACTAGTGTAAAAATGTAACAAATGCATACATACCTTTATTATATTTGAATGTTGTTAAGAAATGCTAAAACATCTTCAGTTACTTATTTGATGTTGTATGTATCTTGATGTCAGATTTTTATTCGTAGCCTTATATGTCACATTCCATGTCAAAATATCAATATACTCTTGTGTCTTAATAATAATATTTTTTTTAATAATTCATCAAAATTTTTTTGATATCCTGAGTATATGTATTAAAATTTGCTAAAAGATAGATAGAAATATAAAGCTTAAAGTTTGCAGAGTGATTTTAATTGCGAAAAATTTACATACATCTACTAGGCAAATGGAATATTGAACATCGAGATGAACAAAGAATGTTTATTTTCATATTGTTTGTCATACTTGTAATGTACCACTCAACACATGAATCGATTTATAGTATATCGCATCAAATCCTTCATAAGAATGTCTTGAATATTATGTACTTTTAGTAAAAACTTTCAATATAGAATAGACTTTACACACTTTTTTTTAAGACTTCTGACCTTATGAAGTCCGTGAATATGTATAGGATTCCCAACTAATTTATTTAGTTGTTTAGTTATTCAGCGTTTGATGAAATCAATGCAAAAGTACAATTTACTACACTTTATCTAAGAACTAAATAAAACAAACATTGAAGGAGAACACAGCATGCAAAAATAAAAAAGAAAAAATCATATTAACTAACACTTTAAACTTAACAAAACTACTTAAAAGTAATACTAATGTAAAGATAAGAATACGCAAGTAGAAATTAAATAAAATTATTTGTAAGGCCAACAAGGAGTCAAGTTCCATTTGAACCTGGCCAACGATCTGTGTGAACTTCGACCTATATCACTAAATTCGTTAAGCAATTTACTTGACCTTGCAATAGAGGAGCTAGCACCTAAAGTTGATCTACGCAAGGGAGAAAACTCTTTCAAAAACAATTATTATTATTATTTTCTATAACTGTTTAATATTATTATTATTACTTGTGAACGTATGTATCTAATGATAGAAATGTTATATATATTATATATAGTTGTAATGTTCATCGATAATATGCTCAACAAATTATTCATTCAAGAACATTAGTATTAAAAAATGTTCAAAAGTAAATACTTATAATATATACATGTCACTGGCCGCTTAAAGCATACCTGACATATCACAAGGTAGAAGAAAGTTAACTAATTACTTTATTATTTTTCTGAGTATATCTAAGTGCCTAAATTCACTAAGTCAAAGAAGCTTTCATCATAATAAAATAGTAATTTCCTTAAGTGAGGTTAAGGGAAGTTGAAAAATATTAATATTATTTTATCTACAAAAAGTCTTTTGATGCAATTAAATGAGATATTTAGAAATTAAATAACGTAGCACAGAAATTACACAAGTAAGCCTGCAGTAGGCATAAATAGATTACATTATCGAGGCACTTTGTTTACAAAATAGGTATCAATATAATAACAAATTATAACTATATATTTACACAATATAATTATATTATCTTAAATAAACTCTTTATATGTAATATATATTAAATATTAATATCTTTTTATTTTTATTTATCTTATTAACATTTTTTACTACCTCTCAGTTTCATTAACTTTTTCCATCCAAAGGTTGCCTGGAAGGAATCGCTATTTGCGATAAGGTCGCTTATTGTACTTTGTGATTATTGTTTTAATATAATGCCCATAATAGCCGCGCTGGGCAAAAGAGTTGGCAATCGCATAGTACAGCTTTCGCGACGGAGATGCTGCTGCCCATCTCCGCCCTATGCATTTGAGCTGCACAGTTTTAGATGGATATACCGCCATCTATATATATACTAGGTACTATTTTACCCTACCTACCTCACGGCTCAGATGAAATCACAGTCTATTAACTTTCGTATCTCAGCAAGCAATTGTGGTCTTGGGCAAAAACTACCTAATCTGAACTTAACGGTCTATAAAAATGATAGCCTATTAAAGTGTCAGCGTTTGCTGACCCGGATATTCTTTTATAAGTATTACGCCTATTGCATTGTAACACTAGAAATTGCAAGTGACTTACTTTGCAAGTGAATTGCAAGTTCTGTATCTTGTAAAATACGGTACAAAGTGTGATTTTATGATATTATCTGATCTTTAAAGTACCATCATCACCATTATCGTAATCATAGTAGCCGCAAAACGTATACCGATGTCCCTGGACATAGGCCTCCTCAAGAAGGGGAAATTTTGCCCATAACAGCCGTGCTGGCGAAGCGTGGTGGTAATCGTCGAGCGTATATTTGCAACGAGAATGCTGCTGCCTAACCTTGCCCATCTGCATTTGAGTTGCGCTGTTTCGCATGGAAAACGACGATCTGTCGGTTCCGGTGCCTCTTGTGACTTGCTACAGGGGAAGGGTCTTAGTGCTATTTCAAGCTATCTATCTCTGCGCCAAATTTCACAAAAACCCGTTAGGCTGAACTGGCATAATCGTGTAACTAACAGTCATTAAAACTTTTGTGTCGCCAGCCGTGTGAACTGAAGATGCTGTGTCACATTTACCCGGTTATTTCACTGCCTTGCTCATCCTCCAAACCGGGATACAGCCATGCGGACACTATTATTTGGCGGTAGAAATAGGTGACAGTGAGGTACCAATGCAGACTAACTTCGTAAGAGGTCTACCTCATGTGAACATTCCATAAATATTTCGTGTCACAAGGTCTGAGATGAAATTTAAACAACTGAACCAATTTTTGTGTACAAGTTGATCTAACTTGAGATATAATTTTTATTTATTTGTATCTCAAGTTATTGTCGAAAATATTTTTTTGTGATAAATAAGGATTTATAATTAAGATAGGACGTCTGTCGGTTAAACTGGTATAATATAACGCTTCCTTATGTTTTATCATAATACATAAGTTTTGTTTTTGTTAGCGGTATCTTTATTGTTT
This sequence comes from Heortia vitessoides, assembly GCA_020976665.1. Classification (NCBI taxonomy): domain Eukaryota; kingdom Metazoa; phylum Arthropoda; class Insecta; order Lepidoptera; family Crambidae; genus Heortia; species Heortia vitessoides. The sequence continues at coordinate 13,394,903 of JACJUM010005601.1, forward strand.
TTCTAAAATATTAATAAAGTAATAACTTCTATGTAATAAGCCAGTAAATGTGTCTTTTCACTATGGTATATAATTGTTTTACCATTAAAAAAATCTTATTTGACCTAAGAAAAAACATTTGATTGTATTAACATTTTCTCATGATAAAACAACTCATTGAACGGCTTTAAAACGAGGGTCATATAACGGTTTACATTATCTGTTCAACGCTTCGGTAACCTAGCAGAAACCTTTCCAATCTTAAGAACCCGCGTTTGTAAGCCGTTACTAGAGTGGTTTTATTACTTCAATTAATATACTATATAGATGTAAAATATATTTGGAAATCTCAGATTTCTTGAATCGTACATCAATTACAGATGATAAACTAATTTTTTTACCTTACGAATACATTTATAAATGCGAGATTATGTCTGTCAGTTACGTTATCACGGAAAAGCCAGTTACTGATACTTTTGACCCTTAGAAATTTTTTGACGACGCGACGTAAAGTTGATGCTGTCGGGACAGAGTCGTCGGAAAGATAGTAATATATACGTTGATTTTTTTAAACACAATCTAACGTAAACGCTGTGGATGGAATTAGCCATTTTGACTGTTCCTTAATATGATCATAACTAAGAAAATTGTATTGTTATGAAAATCCACACGATTAAAGACACGAGTTCGTGAGTATGGATGTATTTTCATTATTCTTTCACACCGGAAGGACTGAATAGATCTTGTTGAAATTTGGCACATAAAATATTGATAGCCTATAGTAACACATAGGCAATGTTTATCCTCAAAAAACATTCCCGTGGGACAGACAAATCGGTACGACACAGTTTATCCGAGAAAAAATCTATATCGTACCCTTGACATACAATTTTCCCGGTTCCTCAGGGATACGATAAAGTCTTTTGAATAGTGGAATTTCTACGGCTGATATGATGGTAATGATGATGACTATATATTTTTTTTTATTATTTTATTTCAGCCTGCTACTTATTTTTTATTTTATTTCCTTCGGGTCAGCCAACAAGACATTCACTTATACAGATTTAATAAGAAATGCATAGGAGATGCCTTGATTAAAGTCTGTCATGACAGATAGTTACATATTACAATATGATTAATGAAAATTAATTAATTATTATGGTTGATAAAAGAAAATTACAATAATAAACGTTGCTAATATCTGTGTGGTAGTTAGCTGTGAGGTACTGGCAGAGTAGTTATACAGTATAGTTACTCCCTTTATTTAGATATCATAAAAGGCAACGAAGGTACTAGAATCGACCGTATATTTATACCAATGTGTCCACATATCCATCCGAATCAATGAAGCTCAAATGCACCGGGCAAGGATAGACAGTAACATCGCCATCGCGAAACCTGGGCTCAATTATGGGCTAAATACCCAATTTCTTGTGAAGGAATATGTCTAATAGTGGGCTTCAAATGGCTGATATAATAAAGATGATGATAATATGTGTTTATAGGTCAATTAATTAATTCTTATGTAGAAAGCATATTCACGCTAGCCGCATATCTTTACAAGTTGTAGTCTTGGAATCGACATAAGCTCATTGATACAGTTACCGCAGTCACAACATCTCAGAACTACTCTTACAACCTAGAAATTACCTAGTAAACGTGTCTGGTTTTCAAAATTAGTTTATGTTAATGCCTTAAGAAAATTTTTCAAATCTTTTTTGTATTCCAATAATGGTGGAGTAATGACCCAAATTACTTTTGAAAGGTTTATCATAGCCTGCTTCTTATTGTACTATTTAAATATGCTGGGCTTATGTTAAGTCACTAATGAACTTTATAGAAGTTCATTGGGGCACATGCTCCATTTTAAGTTCTCTGTAAACAGTATTATTTGTAAAGAGCTTTGTGAGCCAAATATAAATAAATAGCGGCCCGCCTCGGCTTCACACGAGTGCATATAGGTTAATAATTAATTAAGTTATTTTGCGTTATCCCTAAGAAAAAGATCACTACGGACTTTTTTGTAAATCTTTTTAAGATGTACAAAACAGTAGTACATTATTTTTATCTATCTAGTCGTGTTAAACCAGCGTTTGTAATGTAACCGCACAAAATTGTATTTATTTGACGACATCACATTAGAAACATCTAAAATTGTCAGTGTTTCTCTACTGATATTATACATATCATATATTATAATCCTCTTGATTTGCACTATTTATAAAAAAAATCGTTTTAAAAGAGTAGGTGACAGACAAATAGGAGTTAGCGAATATATTTCATACTATGTAGTGATGCATTTATCATCTCTCACCAACGTTCATGATTTTTAGTAAAATAATGACGTCAAGAGAATGAACATATATTCGTTTTCAGGTTTATTCAAGCAGAAAAAATAACTATTTACTGGAAAATAGACTGCAAAGTAGAGTCAGTAAGAACTATAAAGTCTTTTTTTTACAGAGCCATGTACATAATCCATGTACACATATATTTTGTAATAAGGTTTGTTGTTGCACAGTTTGAATTTTTAATAGCACAAGGTTAAATAATTTTGCTCACAAAATAATTCTCGAGTGTGTTCTTGGAAGAGTCTTAAAGACGTTTTTAAGAGCACACGTCTTTTTCGTTTAGTTTAGGTGTGAAAGAAAAACATTCTGTAAAGTTCAAGACGTTCCTTTTTAGGTGTTTTAAAAAAAGATCATTTTCTTTTTCAAATTTCTTTTTATTTTTTGGAACTTAATAATTAGTGATGACAAAGATTTATAATTTTAATCTTCATTGACATTCTCTTAAAACTAAGGAATAAATTAAACGTTTGGACCAACACTATCAAAAGCCTAGCTATCGCAACCAATTAAACACGGTAAAGAGCAATGTTGTAATGCTCAAGAAATGGGCAAATCCCGCTTAATTTAAATTGGTGAACACAAAAAGATCTTTTTATAGAGAAAATTTGTCGAGATTTCATTCTATCAGGGTGATTTCTACACACAAATTTTCTCACTGACAAAGACTCTCATTTGACTGTTTTTTTTCTATTGATGACAATATTAACTGGAAAAAAATCTGCATCAATCCCCCACTGGGGGATTGCACTACCGTTGCGCTACCGAGACCTTGTAGACATGTAGAATGTTTTTCTGGTCCTTTTTTGCAAAGAAAACAGCGCTGTGTGTGACCTAGATAAATAAGTAGTTAGATATTTTTGACAAACAAAAAAGTACAGTAGCTGTTTCAGCGTCGGTTCTTTATTAATTGTCATCTGTATTAAATCATTATGCTTGCCATTAAAAGTTTACTGCTTGGCATAGGCCGCTCTTAGAAAGCATGGCAATTCTGTTGCCCATAATTGCCGCGCTGGACAATGTGTTCGATTGAACACGAAAGCTGTGATCACAGAGCGCAGCTTTTGCGACAGAGATGTTACTGCCCACCCCCACTTTGTGCGTTTGAGCTGCAATGTTTAGGATGGATATATCGCCATCTGTCGGTTCTGGTACCTTAGTCACCTTTTACGACATCTAGTACAGGGGATGCTAATAGTTTACTCTGCCGGTACCTCACGGCACTTGACTGCGAATGGCACTGATCGCATAATCCGTTGTTCGTCGTATGTACGTTACCTCTCACGGCACCTGATACATGTGTAGGTATTATTCTACTTTGTCAGTACTCCAAAGAATATAAGATATATCAGGTACCCATCAGGCAAATTTATATTATGCTTTTATTTATATTTTGAATAGTTTTACTTGTAGCAAAATGGTGTAAAAATCTCACTAGAGATACTAAGAGTAGCATTTCTAACAATTTTATGCGAATGCCAAATAAGTTTAAGTTTAGCTGTAGCTAAGCCAATATAATATTAATTTATTTTACCCGTGTTTCGGCATTCAAAACACATCGTCGAATTTATGCAGACAGCGACCAAATTTTAATAAGAGATTAGAGCTAATATAATATATATATGTATATATATATATCGTACAGTACATTACGAATCTATTATAGCAGTGCTATGAACAGTAGATACGTAACTATCATATCAGCCATTGGAGGTCGACAAGGAGTTCGATTCGGTTGAGACGAGGGCTGTGTTTAAATGTCTTTAGCAGTGCCATATTAGCTATCGGTAGATCGAAGTTTTGAAGTGTTTGTATGACACCGCCACTATGATGGTCCGAGTACAGGAGCAGATTTCGAAGACTGTTCTTCTCAAAAGGGGTTTTAAAAAGGAAGACGTCATATCTCCGAAACTATTGACACCACCTTGGAAAACGCCTTCAAGCTCCAAGAATGGCAAGGATTTGTCATCAACATTAATGGCGATTGGAAGATAAATCATGCTTAAAGACTTCAAAGACTGTTGGGTCTTAGAATGAACAGGAGAAGACTAAATGTGTAATGCCCATATTGTGCCCACTCCAGTTTAAATTGAGAGCGTTTCTTGAATCGTCGACCTAGAACAAATAGCCAAGTTAAGTAAGTCTTAAACTTAAACTTCAAGAAATAAATTAATTGCCGTAACTAAGGGTGGGCAGTGTTCAACTGCTGCTTTCATGCAACACTTCTCAGTTTCTCAAATCTTAGAGCAAAGTATGTTAACAGCGATGACATAGCTAATTTAAAATAGTCCAACAAGCTATGAAGAGGGCAATGCTCGGAATTTCTTTGCCCGATCGAATCAAAAGTTACCGATATAGCCCGTCAGTTTATCAAGTTGAAGTGGCAATGGGCAAGGCACTTATCACGCTGAACCGATGAGCGGTGGAGTCGTAAGAATGGAATTCTGGAATGAGACCACGTTCCGGCAAGCACAGCGTTGGGCGTCCACCCACAAGATGAACAGACGATGACTAAAACTGCAGCATTGCGCTGGAAGTGGGCCGTATACAACCGGTCTTATTGAAAAACACTTGGAAGGCCTATGTCCAGAAGTGGACGTCTTGCGGTGGATATGACGATAAAGAAATATTGTATTTTTAAAATTTCTACACTTTTTCTTATAAATTGTAAATCCTTTTCTTTATGTTTATGTAATGTATCGTGGACAATAAAGAATCCTTTTATTATTTTATTTTTATTTAATATCTCTTTAAATAAGGTCTTTTGCTTTGTGCAAACTATAATCTAAGCGTGAAAGTGTGTTCAATTTTACAAGTCAGTAATTCGTGACCTAGATAAAAAATATCGGGTTATGTGACATGTGTTAAGGATTTCTATTTTCTGCAAATGTTCGATGACGTTATTATTATTATTAGTATAAAGTTAAGATGTCTATCGGATCAGCCAGTCGAGTATGTATATAGCTCTAAAGAAATATTTTGATGATAACTATAAGTACGTCTTCTATCAAGTAGCCTAGAATTTAATATTAGAGTAAGAAGGGGGAATGGCCGTCGTTTATTTGTGGGCTGTACGTGAAAGTCATTTTGGACATACCGCCGCTTGGCGTTAATTTAGCCAACTGTTATGCATAATGTATGAGGGCAACGATATAGTCCAAGAGAGAAGAGAGTGTCGTAAGAGCGGATTCTGTAAAGATTGATGATTAATAATCGGATTTTAGTGATAACGGATTTTGTTAAGATGATTCCGTAAAAAATAATGACATATACGGATCCTAGTGATATTAGATTTTATTAAGAAGAAATATATAACTTACGTACCTACATACATACATCACGCCTGCATCCTATTAAGTTTGGCAGAGACTACTGATATCCACTTGCTGCGTTCTTGGCGTAATTCACTTCCCTTATTCTCATTGGTGCTTTCATACACGTTTGTTAATTCTTGTTGTCTTATTTAACCTTTTTTCAATAACTTTTTTACCTAGTTAAGTTATGTTCCGTCGTCCTGATATGTAAGGATAACTATTGAGTTACACATTGCAGATAATTTGATAAAAAGAATTTACAATCACGAGTAGGGTTCCTTATTGTAATAAAAGCTTTTAACAGAAAAAGTAACACGGACCTTTGCATCTCTGTCGCGATACCAGTAAATTAGAATAGTACCTTCCATTGTACCAAATGTAAAAGGGTACAAAACATTCAACTATGACTCTGTGAATGGCACAAAGTTTGTATAACCTGGCAATTAAGGCCAAAATACCCTCTTCTTTAGGAGACCTGTGTCTAGTCCAACACGTCCATATCCAATGGCAAAAAAATAACAAATATGTCAATTAATAACCTCCGGCTCTAATTTGTTCAAATTATCCCAGTTAATAAGGAAACTTCTTACATTTTATCCATTCAGTACCCCGCCAATCGCTTTATCTTTAGCGTGATCTTTTATAGTAGTACCTACATAAATATCCCAAAGATCGATTCAATTGCTTAGCAATGAATTCCACTAATTCAGTTCATCTCTCATTTCAATGGTATCTCAATAGACTTGACATATATATTATGTGCTTACTACCATACTAAATAATTTGGATAGGTTTTCAATATATAACTTCAATTTTGGTCTTATAAAAATATAAGACAAAAGTAATGGAAATGATTCACGTGTCATACAGGTGTCGTAAAAGGTGAATGAGTTACTGGAACTGAGTGAAAGACGACGGATTTTTCACCGCAAATAGCGTAGCAGAAATCAACTGAGTGGGGATGGGCAGGATTAGTTTTTTCGCGAAGCTACGCTTTACGATGACTACCACGCTATCTTATTCTATGCTATATGGTAAAAAATAACCTCAATTCATCTTTTTATATAAACATTTTGTCCGGGTTGAACTTCTGAACACTGAACCGATTTTGATTTTCCAACTTACAAGATAGGATACCTCAATCGTATAGTTAAGACAGGACAATATCTGACCTATTAGCTAGTATTATATGGACTTTTAAAGTAATATAAAACAAGCACAAGTCCCACAGTTTTTCAAAGATAACTGTAACAATACAGACAACAAATATATCCGGTATATTTCACATTTACACGACCATGGATTGGATTGATTTGTGTCCCTTAACTCACCTGAAACTGTTGAACCTAGTTTTTTTTTAAGCTGGACCTCATTTGATTGAGTTATATGAAATCGACGGGCCCGATGGCGTAGATGATAGCGATTCTGTTTTGTGCGCCAAATGTCGTAAATTCGATCCTCACCCAAGACAAATATTTATATGGTGATATTTATGTTTGTTGTGTCTATGTGTTAAATATATGTATTTAAGTAGAATATTTGCGATTCCTCTGTTATCTGGCGTCCGTAACACAAGTGCAATAAGCGACTTAGCACGGAATCAGATCAATATAAGAAAGGTCATGAGGTTGTTATTATTAAAATTATCGTCTCGACTGACTGATGTTTAAACACCACTACACACAACGTAGAATTCATTTGTGTAGTCGTATGCATTTCTGAGTTTTGGTTTAAAGGGCAAGAAAGGCAGTGACATTACTGGGTAATGTGACATAATATCTTCAAGTCACAAGGTTGTCAACGCGCTAGATATACTTGTGACATTACGAGTGACTGTAGGCTGCAGTGACGTTTACAATCACGTGGACTGTGGGCTTATTTGTAAACCTAGTCTATTAAAAAAAAACTATATTATGGTCAAACAATTTTAAGTGAAATAGACAAAAATTTATGCGAATACGTTGCAAAAGGATGACGTGAATTTTAATTGTATATATTTAATGTATTTTATATTCTATTTTCGTTGAAGTTGGTTGTTTGGACCGTGACTTTGAACGGCTTTCACAATAACACTGATTTGGTAATAGCTTACCATTTATCCTAGTGAATAAAGGGTAATTGCACCCGGCTTAGGTTTAAGGGGGGGAAGAGGCAAGCGTTTGAAATTCAAGTGAACAGAATAAAATAAAAACGTTTTTAAGAGTAACCATAAATATTAAAAATTTTAATTGATTTGCTTTTCTAAATTTGCTGTAAATTTAAAGCGATTTAACAGGTCACAATAATACTAATATTGTAATATAATATAAACATTGATCAAAATTTGCATAAGATTTAGATGAATGGTCGCTATTCTATCATGCTAGAACGGCTGAAAGGCTATAGTTTGAATTGAGTACATACTTAGGTTATTCATATCCTGGAATAATATTCCTGGATAACTATAAAAAGGCTGCTTTTAAAGGGCGTTAGATTTGTTGTATTAATTTTTGTTTTTCTCAGAGCATGATATAAATTTTTTGTTTAATATCATGTCAAATGTGGACAGACGAAATTACTTTTATCAAATTTAAAGTGTAGTTACATATATTTATATATATGTAAGGAGAAGCTGACTGACTGATCTATCAACGAAGGGTCTATACTACAGGTTTTTTTTCTAGCTCTATCTAGAGAGAGCACCAAAAAAGGATTTTCAAAATTCAACTCCTAAAAGGGGAAAACAGGCGTGCAAGTTCGTATGACTTTTTTTAAAGTTGTTCAATTGCAATCCAGTCTAAAGATTTTTCATATATTTTCGACAAAAAACCGCTTGGGGAGGTAGGAGGAGGCAGCAGGGTTCAAAGTTAGTATTAAAGTTTTCTTATTTTTTGACGATTGTTAACACGGTTAACTAGCGCGGCAATTATGGGCAACATTCTCCCTTTTTTGGTCAGGCATATGCCTAGCAGTGGACTTCCAATGGCTGATATGATTATGGTAATAATAATAATAATAAAATTCACCTAACACCTCGTTTATTGACCTGACCCTGTGGGTAGTCGATGAAAGCACTTGTGTTATGTTGTCAGACCATTGTGTCTTCACAGATATAATACTTAAATATTTAACACCCAATTATATTTGTGATTGTTCTGGGTGAGGATCGAGCCCACAACCTTTGGCACAGTAAATAGGATCACCACCGTCTAAGCCATCGGCCTGGGCAGATATTATGTCACATTACCCACTGATTTCACAGCCTCTATCACCCTTCAAACCGGAACACAATAACACTACGGTAGAGAGAGTAAGGCAGAAGAGCTTTGAGGTTTACCTCTACCAAATGTTCTTAAACATTTACAAGTAAAAGTCCATTTATAACTTCCAATCTTAGTCTAGGTTCTGCGAAAAACTCTCAAGATCCAATTACCGCAAACAATATGTATCATTACCACTAGTTTTCTGAATTCTGAGATATTGATATTGCGGGTTCTGACTATTCCGAATGCCGGTGCCATTCCCTTATTTACTGCCGCAGAACTTTTTTAATAAACATGCCCGTAGTTCGATCTAGCCGACCACTTCGATTATTCAACTTGCTTAAAGTCGGATGCTGTGTCTTAAGGTACGATTAGTTCTCTGTAGCAATTGTTTCAGTAAAACATAATATTGTTGGCGGTTTATTGGATTGAAGAGAGCTTACAATATTGCCTCCAATGCTGGCATGTACAAACATTAGGTATTCCATAACATTAGCTTTCCAGGATTCTGTACTCGTAAACTTCAGTTAACATTGGATATTTTTTGTCCGAAAAATATCCAATCTTAACTGAAGTTCAGGTTACCAATGCTATAGTATAATAATTCCCACAATATCTCATACATTGACCTGACTCCATAGTAAGTCGCTTAAAGCATTTGTGTAATGGATGCCAGACAACAGAGGAATCACAAATATACTAGTTAAATACATATATTTAACACCCAGATACAGAGCAAACACAAATATCATCATACAAATATTAGCTCTGAGTGGGAATTGAAATTACCACCTCAGGCGCTCAAGATAAGATCACAACCATCTGCGCCACCGGGCCATAATGTTCTACTTACCAAGAGGTATTAGAGTAGAATAAATTGTACCTACCCCTGTTCGAGGTGTCTGAAGTACCCTAACAGGTGTAATATTTCTGCCCATAATTACTACTTTGGGCATGCCCAGTGTAGTATTTATTTGGGGTGAAATAATTACTACACTGGGCAGGCTCTGGAGGTGACGAAGATAATAATCACTAGAATAAAAGTCTTACGTGATAAAAGTTGTGGTTAGCTACTACCAATAAACTAGTCCGATCGGGTTTGGATGTAAGTTGGTTTTGAGATAAATAATTTTTGAGATATATTACAGTATAAATGTGAGCCATTTAAATCCCGGAAGAATAAAAGGTTACAGTATAAATTATATTTTGTTTTAACAGAGCGAAAATTTGACGTGATTTTTCCTTTTGCACAATTTATAACAAAATCACAAGCAATAGCCAACACAAACAGATTTCTCAGGTAAAAGAGTTATTTCCCGTAATGAAAAATAAATTATCTTTAAGAAAAATATTGATATAGCTTCCCTAAATTGACTTTTTTATTTAAAAAAAAGATTAAAGGAATGGCTATATGACATTTTTTTTTGTAGTGTTAAGGAATTTCTTGAGTAATTGTCAGTTAAATGAACTACCTGAGAGATTTTTAATGGTTTGCGTGCTATTTTATTAGTGAAACATGTGTGTTTTTTGTCTTTATTTATAACATATATTTTTATGCAAATAAAAGTTTTATTTATTTAAAAATCAAACAAAGAAGACCACGAACAAATTATAAATACTCTTAAATCATTTTTGTAAACAATAAATATTGGCTTTCAGCCGAGGGCATCGCTTCATAACAATTCTCCTGAGAACGAACGAGGGTCATAAATTAAGTTAGGCTCTACAAAACAGGCTTATATCAGTTAAGAAGTCAATTTTTTTAGACCCCTAGATGAACACGAATGTACACGTCTCGCCATCTAAGGCGTATACAAATGAACTCGGAACGTGGTTGGAAACTAAAAGATATTAGGCCTGATTTAACCTAATTCTAGACTAGCGTGACAGTCATTAACAGAAGCTTCACTCAAACTAAGGGACTTGTTCAGTTTGGAACCGCTCCGAACACAATAAACCTTCAACTCTTGCCTTGATTTTACCTTATAATAGTTTAATTAAACCTAAAGCGTTTCGATGAAATAAAAAAAGGTAATTTGTTTTTTACGTTGAATAAAGTTGACGTTGAACTAAGTATATTTTATTGATTTTTCTTGTCTTTAGTATTTGCAGCTAGCAGCTACTATAGACACCCCAAATTGAAAATTATAAAATTATCTAGGAAAACACGCAATTATAGCATCTCAAACAAGGATATGAGATGATATAATTGCGTGATATTAATCTTGTGTATAGTTAAGGAAATACACAAGATTCAACATTAAATTAGCTCTACAACATCCACTTTTAGTTTTTGGTCGCTCTTATCATATTGGTCTGTTATCCATAATTGTCACTCTAGGCATCCATGAAGGCAATCTCAGAGCGCACCTTCGCGACAGAAATGCTGCTTCCAGTACTGGCTTTGGTGCATTTTAGGTGCGCAATATCCAAGATACATACTGCCATCTGTCGGATCCGATACTTTTGTCATCATTAACGGTACCTATAAACCCATGAAAGAATATAAAGCAAGTATTAAGATTTTATATTTTAAACAGAATTAAAACGTTATTTCCCCGATCAGGAACTTAGTTTCAGATCAAAACAGAGTCCAGAACCCAACAAGAGTAAGTAAAACTTTACTTCAAATATGAAATCATCAAAGCCTGGATTCTAGGTTAATCTAGCAAAATAAAACACTATGTGCTCAATTTATTATCGATAGAGAGAAAATCAAACAAATTTACTTTTAAGAATCAGTGAAACATACAAATTTATTTAAAGTTTAAATCTCAGAGTTATAACACGATTCTATTTTAGAGAGCTTCTATTCCTAAAGAAAGTGTTGATGTAATTTAATTTATATAGTATCACGTCCAGTCCAGTGGGTCGGATCAAAGAGGATTTCTCTTGAAAAGAGGCTTTACTTAAAACCGATCTCCTTTTTATTTACTAGCAAAGACATTTCTTGACATTGAGCCTCTGAATATAGAAATCGTTTCGGTGAAAAAGGAATAAGCATATAAATTTGCATAAGAAAATCTACATTTGAATGTTCTTTTACAATCTTAAACAACAGATTTCAACCTAATTAATACCAGATTAATAGAAAATGGTACATTATATTTTCTAATGTGAACGTCGAACAAAAAATTTTGAAATTTAATAAAGTGACTGCGTTTTAGGGCCATTAAAAGAGTAGTCACATAATAAAAAAAATTATGTCATAATACAATAATAAAACTACACACAAATTAGTCATATATCTAGAAATTTAACAACCATCTATTTAAAGAAATTTTATTTATGTGAAGTCTGGATGTTTATGACTTAGTTTTTTTTAATGTGGGTACTCCTTCTATTGGAACCAGAACTACATATGAAACACTATCTCAGATGACGTTAGTATTCAAAACTATATTTTACCAGAAAACTTCGGCTAATATTATACAAAAAGAAATTAATTGAAAACCAATTGTACCCCATATAATAAAATATAATATCATTATTATAAAGCAGCCGTTAACGTCCAATGGTAGACATAGGCCTCCCCAAGAAAGAGGGAATTTGCCTATAATTTTGGTATTAAGCAAGCGTGGTGGCAATTGCAGAGCGTAGCTTCACAACGGGAATACCGCTGCCTATACCCGCTCTAATGCATTTGAGCCACACTGATAAGGTGGATATACCGCCATCTGTCGATTGCGTTACCTCAGTCACTTCTAAGAACACCTAATACAGCGGGAAGTACTACTCTGTTACCACACGGCAAAATGATAAAAATAATCCGATTCACATAAAAAAGTATCAATAAGACCAACTGTTACATAAATTCTGAAAGTATAAATGAAATTCTCTGCTTTTCTCCATTCAATTATTTTCCAAGCTGGTAAACCTATCACATTTATCATTCTTTACTACGAAATCGGCCCAACATAACAATATTTTTTCACGGGCAATTACTGCCACAGTAAATAAATAAATTGAGCGGCACCTCAACTTCGATGAAATGTTGGATACCATCGCGTGGCTTTAAAGTTTCAACGAGAGCTTATCAAAAAACTGATTTATCTTAAGTTACTTATATCACTAGAACAGGATAAAATAGCTCTTAAACTTAAAAGTACGGAGTTAGATCTTTTTGTACTCGTATAGCCTAAACAGACCGGTTGATGTCTAACCGCCATTGTAGTTTATATATTGTATTTATAGTATGACAAAAGATGTAAAATGTGTTAAGAAAAAAAAATTCACTCTAATGTCTCCAGATTACACAAATACAGGATCATTCAGCTCATAGCAGGATCATTGACACAGACTACAGATCCAAGACTTGAGGTACTGATCTACCTTTTTATCTCCTATTCCTCAGTCTGGCTATCCCATACGAGTTACTGGTCTTTTTACGCGCAAACAGGATAAACGGTGTAATCTATCCTCTTTTACCGACCGATTATTTATTCATTACATTATTCTTTATTTGGTCAGTTCTTGCTTTGGTAGTAAGTCGAACTAGTAGTTACGGGGAATATTGAATGTTGCCTTGAACAGAAGTGTTTCAGTTAAGGTAAAAAGGGAGAAAATACTCGACGATTGAAACGATAAATATATTTTATCGCTTCAACGAGTACCTATTGAGAACATAAAGATACGTAACGATGTAAATATCAATCAAAAATATAGAAATATACAATTTTACTTATAAAGTTACAGGTGAATTGAACCACTTATTTTTTCATTCATCCATTATCCTAACGAGATCTTAGTTAAGATAAACAATATATTCGAAAAGCATAGTTACATTAGAAAAAAATATTAATGAATTAATAAAGACGTTAAAAATATTTTTCACGATAATGAGAAAACTACGTTTAACTACCTGCTCATAACAGAATTTTGAATAAAAATAGTGAATTAAACTAACTACATAAGCTACAAAGAAGAAATAAGTAGTAATATGTAGAGCACATGAGGTAGGTCTCATACAAATGTCGACTGCATTGGTGCCTCACTTTCACCTCTTTCTTCCCCCAAATAGCAGTGTCTGCATTGTTATGTTTCTATTCGAAGGGTTTACATAATATCTTAAAGTCACAAGGTTGGCAACGCGTTAGTAATATCCTCGTCATCATTACGAGTATCTTTAGGCTACGAGTCACCCTAAACGTCAGTTTACTATTACGCGAGCAGTTTGTTTTATTAGATAAAAAATAAATTAAAAAAATATATTGTACTCCTAGATCAAACAATAAAATTTTAGAAATATAGCGATTTATTCGTAAATTTATAATTATAAGAATATTTCGACAGGCAAAATCTTCTGAAGTTTTTTCTTTCCGAATTTGCAATCACTTTGAAAGGTCTACATAAGATTACAGTTTTCAGTTTTTGCAGTTTTCACCTAAAGGTGGGATATACAATCAAAGTCGTTTTTAGACAATGACCAGAAAAGTGACAAACTTTCAGAAAACTGCTGGTTTAAAATGTAACCAGGAAGCGTCGACTGAAACAATTATCATGAACACAATGTATATTCATCATCTTCAGTTTGAAATTATGTAAAACAAACAATCTACGCTGAGTTTGTATTCGATATTGTTGGGTTTAATTCAAATTAATTCGCAACAAACTTATTTCGTTGCGTTAAATAAAGGAAGTACGATTGCGCGAGTTAACTCTTCTTTCTTATGCAAATATACTCTCTTGTCGGAACAAAGTCAACACTCCTAATAAAAAAAATGTTTAGCTAAGAAATAGTTACCCTCTATACATTCAATTTTTTTGCAAGCGTCATCACAATCTAAGACACTCATTTCTAAGCTTGTGACTTAAATATATATTACATTACCTAGTTATTTCACTGCCTCTCTCGACCTTCAAACTCGAACGCAGCAATCAGAACACTGCTGGTGAGAGTGAGGTACCAACTTTGAGAGCAGACGAACGAAGAGAGTATCAAAAAGGAGACGAACTTTGTACCTCTTGTACCTTTTGAGTATATATTTGCTTAGTATTGTATATTTATTTATGCATTACTACATCCTTCTATGGAAGGTTTATTGCACTGGGACACTTTAACTTCACCATGTTCCATTTTATATAAATAACGATAGATGCCCGCACAAAGTCAATAAATTCCGACAATATTTGATCGATCATGCAGAGTTCAAATTTTATTTTTGATTATAGCTTGCCTATTTTATAAATATACAATATATAATTTATATATACCAATTAAATATAATATAATTCATATATCAATTTATAGTCGTAATATTTTTTTCTTTTAAGACGTCGTTCTGGTACTAGTTTACTATGGATAAAAAAATGAAGCCTTCGCAGCAAAGGTCGTCCAATCACAAGGTCAGACGATCTGACTAGAATTGAAAGATGGCATTGAATACATATCGCATACAACCGGTCCTTCGGGAAATGTCTTGGGAAGGCCCATGTCAAGCATAGGTCAGCCTACGGCCGATATAATGATGATGGTAAAATAGATATATCTCAATTCATACTAATGTTATAAATAAATTTAAAAGGAGAAGATATCTGTTTGTTATGCATTTTTAGTTTAACCGGTGAACCGATTTTTAAAAAAAATTCCATGTAGATAGCTATTTACCGTGACGTAGGCAAAGTAGAATAGTACCTCCCGCTACACCAGGCGTCGTAAGAACCGACAGGTGGCGGTATATTTATCTGAAACAGTGCAACTTAAATCCACAGGGAAGGGATGGGCAGCAGCACCCCCCTCGTGAAAGCTGCGCTCTTCGATTGCCGACACGTTTGCTTAGCGCGGCAATTATGGGAAATAAACCTCCTCACTTTAAGAGGACTATGTCCAGCAGTGGATTTCTAACGGCTGGTATGATGAGCTTGCTATATCAAGAAGAAAAAATCTCCACTGCGATATATGTATAATATATGTGAAATTACGTATGCATGTTGTTACTCAATCATTACATTCTGACAAAACAGATTTGGATGATACATGGCATAGTGATGCAGAGATGTAATGCAATACATTTATCCCGAAAAATGAAGTTCCTGCGGGATTCACTTGCATTTGATTTAAAAAGTTATATTGCATTTCCTGCATTTATTACATTTTAATGAGACCGTCACTTCTCATCCACATATATCAAAGCTTCTACGTAAATAAACTCACCCACAACAAAAAGTTTGTGAGTGTTGGCTAAGTTAAAGTCGGTCTGTCAAACAGGTCTTAACGGAAAGACATATTTGTATAAAGTTCCACACGATGCGGCGGACTATATTGCATCTATTGATCTAGTTTTTAGTATATATAAACGTCCAAAAGAGGTTAAAACTTCGGACTTCTTTTCAATAAAATCAAAGGATTGTGAGATTGTTATAGTTATAAAAATATTTAACACAAGATCTCAAACATTGATCTGACTCCAAGTTAACTGATAGAAGCTCTTGCGTTACGTAAGAAATAATTAATGCAATGTCAACGTACGTTTAACTACGTATATACAACAAACATCCAGGCACAGAACAAACTCGAATGTTTATCTCATCTGTGATAATAATCATAATAAATGACCACAACATCTTATTACACATTGACTTGACTCCCTAGTTAGTCGCCTAAAATACTTGTGTTACGGACGCCAGACTATAAAGAAGTCACAAATATAATACTTCAATACATATAATTAACAATAAGACACTTAAAAAACACAATTATCATTATTGACATATTTGCCTTAGGTGGGAATCGAACCCACTACCCTTGGCGCACAAGATAGGATCACTACCATCTGTGTTTGTGTACAATTTGCGTGTACAGATTTATTAGTAACTCGGTCGCGCCTTTTTCTACCGTCCATCATCAATGCTCGCATTTCTGTGTCACGGTTTGAAGGGTGAGAGAGGCAGTGAAATTACCATGGAGTCAGATCAATGTATGAGATGTTGTAGGAATTTATAAAAAAAAATGAAATTCCATACCTATATATTAAAGGCGAAGCTGAGTAATAATCAGAATTTCATAGCAAACTTATTGAACAGCTTTTAGGCTATATAACATTATGCTAAGACCAATAATAATAATGCATAAATTATAATAGGTTAGTCCTATCACTAAACGTGGATGAAACCGTGGGGCGCAGCTAGTTGTGAATAAAAATAATTATATAAATATAAGCATAAGCAGCACTCAATCTACTATGTTCCTAGAGCCTTCCGATGACGTTTTCACCACAATGATCACGTTGGGTTGGCACGGTGGTTACAGAGTTTCGCTACGTTATAATCATACTGCTTTTCATCCCCGCCCTATTGCTTTTGTACTGCGAAGTTCAGATTTACGGGCATTTGTTCCATAGCCTTTCAGCAAACCATCAATTTCACCACACCGTTAGTTTACCAGGTCTACATACAAGCATATAGTCCACGTGATAGTAAGCGCCACCGCAGACTATAGACCCTCGAATATCACAAGGATATCACTAGCGCGTTGTCAGTCTCGTAACTTGAAAATATTATATCACATTACCCAAAAATTTCACTGTCTCTTTCACACTTCAAACCGAAATATAGCAACGTGGACACAATTATTTGTCGGAAGAAGTAGGTGAGAGTTAGATAATAATGCAGACGACCTTTTTTTAAGGTCTTCCTCATGTACTATTCATGGATTCCCAGCTTGAAAAAAGATTCTTTGGTTTATATGTTACCATATCAGCCATAGGACGCCTAATAATAATTTTAAAAAATATCTATTGGGCGGGTAGTACGCGGATCTGTCAGATCGATTAATTAATTTTAGTTAATAATAACTGTATTTGTTGAGGTGCATCATAGCGTATCTGTGAATTATGGCCTTTATCAGAATTACTCGATTGTTACACGCATATTATGACGTAATTGCCAATTAAATAATAAATATGGCTTCCCAATAAAAATGTATTTTTGTCAACATCGCTCAAGTATGGTATGGATAAGATATCTTTTGACTATTAATGTGCCATAAATAATTATGTCGTATCGTTGATATATCAATGAAATAAATTAATCGAAAACTACTCAACACTTTCGCTCAAACATACATGTTTGAGCAAAGTTTGTAAAAACCTTCTCGATGAGTTTGGTTTTAGTTTCAATAAAATGATAAAAAATTGTAGGAAACGTGATGTTTACAGATGATGAGTCAAAGGTATATTGCCATTACCAATATTGAGCAACTGTTTAGAAAAAACTTCTCCAGATTGGTCGTTCTGCAATTCGACTTGCATATTAATATTAATTTTTGAGCGTTTTAACGTGGAATGAGCTGTTCGACCGCAATTCAACAATGTAGCTGCAATATCCGATAAAGCAAGTGGAAGTGCGGTACTATTTAGCCACCGAACTGTTGCCATCAATGATATTAAAAACTATTTTTCAGTACCACCGGGAGGATCTAACAAAAAAATACACCAAGTTCTATCGTTCACTACTTTCATAAGGCCAGGCACTATTATTTTTGTTTTACGAGGCATATTTTGTTGCTCATTCAAAAGGGGGACGTTTCTTGTACAGTTTCTTTTAATGCCTCGGAATGGTATTCGCTTTAGTTTTTTAACTCTTGATTAAATGCATCATGCATTGGGCTATTGGGCCATATCATTCCTAATTATTTTAATCCTTTGTTAGTAAGCATCAATCACATTTTGACGTGACAACATCTTATAAATGTATAAATTAATGTTTTAAATATAATGCTTTGTATAAATAAATGTTTTAAATTGTTACTATTATTTCATCCTTATTCCTACTATACGAATGAATATTCACATTAAAATTATTTTACCACTCAAAGTCGTTGTCACGTAAAACTTTCGCCCGTATACCGACTTTACAGGCAACCAATTTTTTTTTTTTCAATTAAAATTAATGCTTCATTGTACATTTCTTCGTTAATTGCAAATTTTTATTTAATATTCTAAGATGCTTCTGATGCATATTAGCAAAGTTTCATACTAACATAGCACTCTCGTTTTTTCGATTTAGAGGTGGTTTTGAAAAATCTATTCGTACAATCTCCTTTGATATAAAAAAAATCCCTGTGCAAAATTTCAATTATTATTCTTTAAAGTGCAGACTCTACGATATGTCGGTCAGTCAGTCCGCTTTACCTTTTATGTATAGAGCTGATCTTGATGGCCCGAGTAATAATTAATCCAAAAAGGGTCAAGAAAATTAAGTCTACCGTGTAGAAAGCTATTCGGCAACATTTTTCTTTCATTTTTTATTATAATTAAAACATTTGGATACAGTCTGTTTCCGTTCATAACTTTAAATTTTGTTCCCCATAAAGTTAGCAAAACGACTCATTTGCATATTCGAACTTCATACCGCCACTGTTCTTTATTATTTTAAATATGGTGGTAATTAACAACCCCATAATTTGACGTCATAAACCCGCCAAAACGGCTTATTGGTGGCCGTTATAGCAGAACGAATGAACTGGAATTTACGGTGTTCGGGATTTAATCTACTTCACTCTTTGCTTTTGATATTGGTTATTGTATAATTCGATAATCTTTTTTAATTGAACAAAATGGAAACTCAAATGGTAGAATATCGATACAGAGACAAATGTGCATGAATAGATCGCTGACAACGTTACAGATAAATTGCCGCTAATGGATACTTATATGCCAATTACTCGTACATTTTTTGATAGGTTATGCTATATACAGCCATGAGGTACAAGCTAAGTAGAGTAGTATCTCTTTCTGTACCAGGTATAAATTAAGTGGCGATTGAGTTACCAAGACCGACCGATGGCGGTATAACAATGCGAAGCAGCTCAAATGCAAACACGCTTGCTCAGCGCGACAATTATGGGCAGAATTCCTCTTTTCTTGGAAGGCCTATATCCAGGAGTACACTTCCAATGGCTGGTATAATAAAAAAATTATGATATGATGATATATATATATATATATATATATATATATATATATAAAAATTACGTCTCACGGTGTTGTACGGGATGAACTTTTATGCTACTAAAGCGATTTTAATGTTTTTCTGCTCACTGTTAACAGTTTTATTCCACTTAAAAGATAGGATAGTTAAAATTTACTGGTTACTAAATCCGATCGTAAAGATAGGATCTTTTTCATCATATTTTCATTCATTCTACATCTTTAGGATCGGTGACAATATATTAGGTACGGCTGGTTTGTTTCTGAACTTAATGCTACTATTTCTGACAATCAGGGCTCACTATTGGGACCTTCGCTTTTGCTTTTCTTCATTAATGATAGCAACTGTATTATTAAATATGCGAAATGACTCTTGTATGCAGATGTCCTGCTTGACTGGAGTAAACATAATAAGATAGAACTGAATCTCTCAAAGGATTTTGCAATGTCATTTACTAGGAAATACAGTTGTCTATACAACAATGTTGTCCGAATAGACGGGCCCAATGGCGCAGATGGTAGTGATCCTATCTTGTGCGCCAGAGGTCGTCGGTTCAATTCTCACCCAGAGCAATTATTTATATGATAATATTTGAGTTTGTTCTGGGTGTTAAATATACACATGTTAAACATTTAAGTAGTATATTTATGATTCCTCTGTTGTCTGGCATCCGTAACACAAGTGCTTTAAGTGACTTACCAAGGAGTCAGGTCAATGTATGAGATGTTGTGGGAGTTTATTATTATTATTACCTAGATAGAAGCAATGTTACTCGTACGTCAACGATGATGAACCTTTGTGTTGTTTTTGATCGTAGTCTAACCTTCAACCAACACATTAACGGCATTATTTTTGATATTTTCCGTCGTTTGGATATGGCACTTCGTAATATGCATAAATATAACATTCCAAATGTTATGAAACTTCTATACAGAAGCAACTTAGATACGAGGTCATGTATGTGGACTCTACACAAAGTAAAAGTTCAGAAGGCATTCTTTAGATATTTATACAAAAGGGTATACGGTTATTACCCATTTCTGTATCCTTCGAAATTCTTGTTAGGAATGCTCGATATGTGTTCTTTGGATATGATGCGTCATAAACACTTGATCCTAACGGAGGTCTTGCGTGGCTGGAATCTATGTCTGGGTTGCTCATAAAACTCATACGTATAAATGTGTGTTTAATTGGACCGATTTAACTGGCGAATTATTAATAAATAAATTTGTCGATTGAAGACAAAACAGACGTCTGTTTGTATAGCTACTAGAAATTATATCTTTTATGACAATAAATCCTTTGAACCTAAACCTCTATAGTTTAAAGTTTTTCACAGCAAACAATTTGTACTTTAATTATACTATCACTTGTACAATGTGAGATAATGCTTTACCTTTGTTTAAGTATGCCTTTGCAGAATACATGTAGAGAGCCTTAATTACCTCAAATGAAAGTTTGCTTTGTTGTATTAAAGTTCACACGCACTTACATAAGAAACAAAGCTTTCCATTTTATTTTACCAATACTATAAAATTTAAAATTATATAAAAGTATTGTTTAATCACTCAAGAACGCTTAATTCAATTTAATACAATATAGTTGGAGATTTATTTGATTTCAGAAGTTAAGTTAAGAAAGCTGATATTTTGATGATAACGATATTTTTATTTTTATATATTCTAGTAATAGGAATTCAAAGAAATATACGGTCGCGCAAGATCGCTATGATATTTTTATATGGTGCTAATTTAAATGTCAGAAAATTATAAAAGCTATTTTACATCAAAGAAAGTTTATTGTTTCTGAAAGCATACGCTGGCTGCCATCCCATTTAACCATATTTGAAATAACGAGCTAATTCGTCACACGACGCTATTCCCGCAGCGATTTGACCGAGTGTAACTAATTCAAGCCGATTAACAACAACAGCCGTAATAACTTAAGATACGAAATTAACATGTAAACATATAAACTTTAAAATAAAAGGTATAAAAAGCAAACAATGATTAACATTTTTATTATCATTATCAAATCAGCCTTTGGTCCATTGTTTAACATGGCGTATGTCTCCAACAAAAAAGGATTTTTAACCATAATTGGCGCATTAGGTAGGGCGGCAGGTGGTGGCCTACGTGAAGAGCGTAGTTTCGTGACGGGAATACCAGTCGGATATATCAGACGGGGATATCATCCCCACCTAGTTGCAATCCCCACCCAAATTGCAAAGAGCATACATCTTTCGGTTTTGGGTCCTAAGTCACCACTACACCTGGAACAGGGGGAGGTAGTATTCTAATCTGCCCATACAACTACCAAAAATTTACTTTTGACTAAATTTATAGCAAAAATTAAAGATTTAACGAAACAAACAGCTTTCTTTTCTGCTGTATTTGCTAAGTTTTTTGCTGAATTAAAGTTGGTTACTGAGTACATAGCTGGTTTTTCTAAAATTTTGGTCCATTCCTAAAAAAGATTTATATTGGAATTCGATAGAATCTATTCATAGAGTTAACACAGAAAGAAGACAGTTCGTGGTGGAATTCACTATCTCAAGACACAGTCTTTGAGATTGGTATCCATATTATTAAATTCTTTTACTATCTAAAGTACTTTGTGGATTATAATAATAAAATAACGGGCTATCTATCAGATTTCCAATTTTGGAATTAAATTTGTCGTCTGTTCGTTGTTTGTTAATTGGTGGCGTTAAATGGTGAATTAATAATGGTGTCAAATGATATTTCATTGTTCTACAAATAATTAAAATGTAAGTTAAACGATTTCGATCAAATTGAATTTCGGATAATTAATCAGTTCCTAATATCCGTTTTTATTCAAAACTTGTTTGAAGTTTCTAGCTTTGGTGTCTTGGCACCATGAGAGCCAAGCTAAAAGTTGATGTCTAGATTCACTTTACCCATTCGTGTATTATTGTCATCGCTCAACCGACGGGTATATAGTTATATGCCTGTCGAAAGCTTTATCATTTATTCAACATCTCCATTTTGTTGTAATGTTGTACGTACGATGTTTTGTCACGCAACGGTACTTTGTATTGTAAATAAATAACAAACCAGCCAAAAAATGTTTACCGTTGAATAGAATAAGTAATGGCTATAAATTCTATTCTATCCATATGTGGTTCATGATGAACCATTATTATCATTCTTATTGCCGCGCTGAGTAGGCAAGGTGATAATCGTAGACCGTAAGCTTCTCAACGAAGATGCTGCTGCCCATCTTCGCCCTGTTACATTTATGTTAACGTCAGTTTCGGTACCATAGTCTCTAATGACACCTAATACAGGGAAAAATACTCGGGTATCTCGAGGTCAGTAACTTTATGTGATTATTAAATGAAAAAAATAATGGGAATTTACTTTTATTAAAAAAACAATGCTTAAAAACAGATGACTTCATCTAATGTGTACAGTCTTACATTTAAAAATAAATTTGAAATGCGATTTACGAACAAATAAGGAAATCAACTATTGGTAAAAGGGTAAATTCTAATCCGATCTCCTCCGGTAAAATCCTTAATCGGCGACGAACAATTTAATCCTAATCTGTCATTAGTAGTAAGCTTTCGATTCCATTTCGAATAATCTTACCTTTTTCAGAAGCTATCTATAAAATTTGAGATTTTATTATTAACCCCTACAGGTTTCCCTTTAAAAAATATATAAATTACTAGTTGGGCCCCTAATTTGCACCTTTTATACCTACTTTGAACCCTTGTTACCCACTTGTGGGATGTTTTCGATAAAATATTTTAGACATGATCCATGACTTTCAACGAGATACCTTTTTATTGTACTCCATTTGAATAAATTTTAAAACAGCAAAGTTTCATACTCACATAGAACCTCCGTTTTACCCCTTTGAGGGGGGAATTTTCAAAACTCCATTCTTAGTCCTTTCCTACTCGTTTATTACATTACGTACATTTTAAAACGAACTCCTGCGCAAAACTTCAAGTTTCTATTATTTCTATTACCCATATAATTTAGGCCCTGATATACCAGCTCGATATATCAGTCAATAGGTCAGCTTCTATATATATATATATGTATACTCGTATATATATATTATGTCAACAAAAAAGTTAAATCAGTTAAGAGTTGTTTGTGTTTATTTGTTTGTGTTATAAGTGCATAAAAATCAATACAAATCTTGATATCATATCTCTGATCTATTTAAAAATATAAAATTAATTATGTTACTCCGTTCTTCTAGAAATTTAACCATAGCAGTAATCTTCAAATAGTTCGAGGTTTTATTGAGTTTATTCATAAAAAAATTATGGCCCATATGTTAAATTTGGTAGTAGTAACCACTAATACTTGTTCACCAAGGATCGTGGGTTCTATCTACCCGGGACGATCATTTATAATAATTTGTATTTGTTCTGTATTTATGTATTTAAGTATTATATTTGTGATTCCTCTGTTACCACATGTGCTTTTAGCGACTTATCTAGGAGTGTGGTCAGTGTGTAAATTTATCTAAATGGCTGCTCCAATTCGACAAATTGTAATATTGTAATAATTATATTTTTCTTCAGAGAAACTCTAAGAAAAATATTAAGAATGACAATTTAATTAGATATGAAGTCTTTTGTTTTTGTTGAAATAAAAAAATAAGTTAAAGGGATACCGGTACAGCAGTAGAGTACCGACAGAGTAGAATGACCCCCTCTGTACCAGATATCATAAAAGGCGACTGAGGTACCAGTTCCGGTGGCGGTATATCTATTCAAAAAAGTGTAACTCAAATGCAAGACGGCGGAAGTGAGCTGCATCACTCCCGGCGCGGAGCTAATACCACGCCAGACCAACTTAGCAGTTATGGGCTAAAACTCCCATTTACCGGGAAGGTCTATGTCCAGCAAAGGACGTTTTATGGCTGATGATGATGATGATACCGTCAAAGATTTACATGTGTGTTCAGAATTACACTTTGATCACATATCACGCAAATATAGGTATGTGATACGAAGTTCTCCGGGTATTACTTTATTTATAAATCTTTCCTCTTTACAATATTAATATACTCGTACATACATGCAATATTATTACCAGAAATGAGTGTAGTGAACCCGACTCTCAACATCAGAGAGAGCATTTTAAAATCGCATTTTCTTTAATACGTTTGCTGGTGTACAAAAATACATATTTGCGAGTCGTACGACACATAACGGGCCATTCATAAACAACATTAGCATGACGTACGTATATGAGAATTTTTATGGCCCGCGCACCATTATGAGTAGTAAATGGCAGGAAACTATCACACATAGATTTTTATGAAAAGCATCCACATTTTAACAGATTTCAAGTGGAACACTTGTAGCATCTAGTGGCGAGTTTTGTTTTTTTGTATATTATCTATATAGATGTCATAGAGTACGGGCAAAGTAGAATAGTACCTCCTACTGTATCAATTTACTGACTGAGGTACCAAATCCGATGGACAGCGGCGTATCAGGTCAAAACAGCGTAGCTCAGATACAATAAAGCAGAATTGGTTAGTAGAATAACCGTCGTGAAGCTCCGCTCTGCCATTGAAAAATTTCCACTTTCTTCAGGAGGTCCATGTCCAACAGTCATAATTCTGTTGATATAGAGACAAGAAATTATTTTTTCTACTCTTACTTGGCCACTAGAATATAGTTAATTTAATTTGATATTTAATATTAGTATAGATATTTGATATTAATATTCAAGGATTCGAGGGTTAAAGACGTGGTTTATTTATCTTTTATATTTTCTTATTAATGTTCCCGTAACTTTGTGGCAACCATTTTCAGGAGTGCTAAAGATGGTATAGAATATAAAAATGATCATAAATTGAAATTGGTTGTTCCAGAAATACATTGTGTATTCCTAGAATAATATGTATTTACATGTAATGTGCACATGAAACTGCCCAATATTTTTATATGCAACATAATACCTTTTTCATGTGTCTATCTGCCTATCTAAAGGTTGCCTGGAATATATCGTTCAGAGCGATAAAGCCGCCGATTGTTCTATTTACAATACAAGGTCCGTCTATGAATTATTACAATAAAAAATATTATTAGTATTACATCATAACGATGTTGATAAACCCATTTACATTTATTATTAGAAAAATACGAGTATGTTTCATTTAGTGTGACTTCGGCGTTTTGATAAGTCATGATTTATTATGTGTAGAGCTGTGAGGTACCGGCAGGGTAGAATAGTACCATGTGTAGTAATAGGTGATTAAGTACCAGAACCGACAGATGGCGGTATATCAATCCGTAATAGCATAGCTCAAATGCACAGGGCGGGGGTGAGTGGCATCATACCAGTCGCCAAAGCTGGGACAAAAACCATGGAAAAAAAACCTCCTTTCTTGGAGAGGCTTATTTCCAGCAGTGGACTTTCATGGCTGGTATGATGATGACCTTGCGGCGGCGACCGTGTATAGGCTAAGTTATCTCCCGCAGGGTTTTCGGGATCTGAGCGGGATCGATGGCACTTCTGAGACTGAATCTATGCTTAGGTTGCTATAGTTAGGAATTAGGTTAGGTTTTGCAACAGAGGATAGAGTGAGTCCGGCCGCAACAGCTATCGCTCGTACGCTTTCGCTGGCGAACACAGTGTAATTTTCAACGTAAGAAATGTGTGTGAAGTGTATTTGATTATAGAGTGCCAGTAAGAGGAGATAGGATAGAGGTTATGCTGTCAACATTTGGTATCCTAAATTATATATAAGACTATAGACAAAAATCTTGATTTCTGGATGTACAATGAATCCTTTCGATTGTGATATATTATATAAAAAAGAATGAAATTCTTTTTAGATGCTTTTGTATTTCTTAAATCAAGCAATATTTATCTTGCCGTAAAATAAAGAATGATTACTATTAGAAAATATACCATTAAAGGTGTCTAATTTTTTTTTTCATAATAACGTGATATTTTTATGTCCATTGGAACTATTTAAAAGGTCCATCAAGTTCATTACTTCATAGAATGTCTATGACGCCGAAAATCTACCAGCTGTAAAAGGAAAGAGAGAGGTAGTGAAATTACTAGGTAATGTGACATAACAGCAAATAAGCATAAAATTTGGCATAATGGCCTAATTGTTTGACCCTTGAAAATTGTCATCATAGTAACCATGGAATGACAATTGCTGGATATCGGCATCCCCAAGAAAGGGGGAGTTTTGCCCAAAACTGCCAAGATGGCCAAGTGTGGTGGCAATCGTAGAGTAAATTTACGCCATAGGAATGCACTGCATCTCAAGCCTGTTGCATTTGAGCTATGCTCTTTCGAGAGGATATTACGCCATCTGTTGTTCACGGTAGCTCAATTGCCTGTTGCAACACCTGATATAGGGCTTAGAAATATTGATCGCGTTATAATGAATATTATGGTTGTTTTCTTATTGAAATAAATTTTTTATTACACCAGCATTCATGGTTGTTTAATCACCATATTTATACTGTTGATACAAACAGTATAAATTTGATTATATGGTTTCGAAAACGGATTCTTATTAGATCTAAGTATTATCAAGGGTGCTCAGTCAGTACAGACCGTTTAAAACGGGTGCCGCGAGGTAAAACTGTTTAAAGAATAATACCAGTCACAACACAAAATATAACTATTTAGAGTTTAATATTATGTAATTTTAATAGATTTACTATTAATGCCTTAAGATACCGGCAGAGTAGACTTGTATCGGGTGTCGTAGGCGACTAAGGTGACCAGAACAAGTGCTGCTCAAATGCATAGGGTGGCTACAGGCAGCAGCATCCCTGTCACGAGAGCTGCGCTCTGCGATTGCCAACACGCCTACCCAGCGCGGCAATTATGAGCAAAAATCCTTTTTATGAGCAGGCTTATGTCCAGCAGTGGACTTTCAATGGCTGACATGATGGTGATAGATATACTTATTGGAATTATTTACTCAAATGACCGATGACTCTGATGACCTGAGCTTTTTTATTATTAGTAAAGGAGCAGGTAAGGTAAGGTCATTAAGTAGCATACTCTATTTATAGTATATAGTATAAGTAGTTTATTTTGAAGTTTTGAATTTGGCACCAGACGAGTCTTGGAACCAAGTTTTTAGCAAGTTCATTACGCAAACGCATTATTAGAAGGGAGCCTGCGGCATAAACTCGTTGACCAAGCCGCGGGTGGAAAGCTAGTGAAACCTCCACACGATTAGAGCTTATTATCCGGCGTATCAGTCCCATTATTTTATTGTTCCACCTTACGCTCGTATCAATATGACGCTTATTATAATACCCATGAAGATTACATTGTGTGGGAAACGTGACTAATCCAAGTCCCACATTGGCGGGTGTGTAAGAAAATTACAGGAATTAATTCAGCCCATCACCATCAGGAACAAATTGCAGGTTATCCTTATATACTTGTGTCGTTCAAAACCCGCCCGACCGCACCAAGCGTTATGAACTTCCTCGTACGCCTGTAATAATGGAGTGGATCTCAACGCCTACTAATTGGTTCCGTGATAAGTATTATTCCAGGAAATTGGATGGAGAGTTAACAAGCGTATTTAATCGTTTTGTGATTAGAACTTATTTTAGGTGTATTTCTGATGAAGCACTCAGTGGTGTTCTTATTTTACGCGTCAAAGGTCATGAGATCAAATTTTTTTGCTCTGATCAGGCTTCTTATTAATGAGCGTTACTATGCCTTTCCCGCACCCTCTAAAGTTTGCGGGATCAGAATGAGCCTCTACGGCACGAACCTCGGCTTGAGAGGCCGTCGTTTTTGAGAACGTTAAAGAAGTTGTATTGTACCCAACCGCACTAGTTTGGGCAGTAAGCGCCATGTGGCAGTGGATAATGGCTCGAGCAATGAACATGCGACGGCGAGTGCGTGTTCATGATGCTGCCCTAGCTGGCCCTACCCAGGGTAAACATCATTTAATTAATACTTGTGTTTGTTCTGTGCATGGCTATTATATATGCATTTAAGTGTGATACTTGTAGTTATTTTGTTCTCCGATGTCAAACGCTCGAAACAACGTATCTCGGAGACAGATCAATGAAATCATGCGTGAGTTTTGAGTTTTGAATTGAATAATAGAAGCTGTTTCATTTGTTTTTTTTTTATTTTGTAAGAATAGTTATCAAAACCTTCAATATAATTTTATTGTATTGCAGGTTTTTGAAGGTTTACTCACTTAAAAAAATCTAACGGTATGATATTTAATTATCCATTAGTAAACATCAAAATACTCAAAATCTAAGAATATTTTCAAATAGATGAGATTAATTATTGGTTTTAATATTAAATGACGGGCCCGACCGTGTAGATGGTAGTGATCCTATCTTGTGCATCAAGGGCTATGGGTTTCCACACAGATCAAATATTTAAATGATGATGTTTGTGTTTGTTCTGTATTTGGGTGTTAAATATTTATATTTTAGGAGTATATTTGTGATTCCTCTGCTGTCTGGCATTCATAACACAAGTGCTTCAAGCTACTTACCACGTAGTCAGGTCACTGTATGAGATGTCGTGGAAATTAAAATAAAATAAATGGTAGGAGTTAAATACCAAAAATATACATTTACTCTAATCAGATGTATATGTTTCGTTAATGTATTCGCGCAAAAATTTTCAACTACATAAAATACTTTTAAAACAAGCAATGGAATATCTTATAAATGTCCTAAATAAATGTTTTAAATAAACCAACGCCCTAAGCGTCTCGCGCTAACACTCAAAAAGGTTACTACGTTTTCCTTTGACGTCGACCATAGACACTTTTTAAATCTCGGCCTACAATAATATTTAAAGAGTGAAAAAGAAAAGTAATATGTACGTGGGTTTACTTATGTCAGGCCTTTGTGTTTTTAAATGTATAGTATTTTTATAATTTTCTAAATGCATCAAGCTGGCATGGAATCTTTAAAATAGAATCAGTCATTTCAGAGATTAAACAATTTCCGTTTTTAAAATTATGTGATGAATATAAATATCTAAAACACTTAGCGACATTATCTTTACTCTACTGTCATTGTCGTTGTCAAATAATATTCTGTAAAAAAAATATAGACTACAAAATAAAAATTTGTTTCAGTATCATAAAAATAGAAGTAAATGTATGTAAGAGCACATCAATTTAATCTTAACCTGAACAAAAATTTGCTAAATCAATACTCACAGTATAACACCACAAGTAATAGGAAGTAACTGGTTGCCAAGGAATCTTACAACGTGTGTCCTGAACAAACCACGTGAGGAAGATTGATGAACAAAAGACGATCAGTCTTGCTTAGCCCGATACTAGATCAAACAGCCTGTATATATTACTTCTTGAGCACCATTAATTATATTGCTAGTAACATCTTCCTGCATTGTTTTTTGACGGAAATATTACAAATATAATTTAATCGTATATCTTGATTACGAACATTCATATTTATTTATTTTGGTTCAAAGACAATCATTAAGATATTAGCAAAATAAGATATTAGTATAGCAAATTATGCTCAAATTTAAGCAAGCAAACTTTATGATACAGTCGTATTCCAATAGCCAATTCAGTCCAGCCAAAGATTAATTGAGAGTTAAATCCTTAATTAATCTTTGACTGGGTTAATCAAAATAAAAAATATTTACAGTTAGAGTTTTAGTTTACAGTAAAAGTCAAAGTTGATATCTAATCTCTAATCTATCTACGAGTAATTAACTAATTATTTAATATATGCTGCTATTAATTTAACTTTGATAAGGTACTTTTTTAACGGCTTTAATACGTGGTTAATTTATTCTTACATCTTATGTCAATCTTGAGAATTGTAACTGGAAGGTCAAATAATAATTTAAAAAGTTAATAAACCGTGTTTGAGAGCCTAAATAAAAAGAAGAGTAGCGGTCGCGTAAATATTAGAAAATATGCATTAATTATATTTAAGAAGATCAAATATTTTTAGTGTATTGCATTATTTGAAGGTTTTTATGGAGTAGCAATAGTCTCTTCTTGGCTGTCTCCTCTCTCGTAATACCTCGCCTATACTACAACTGCAAAAAAAATGTTAAATCTGAGATCAAAAACTTTATCACATCTGCCGTAAAAGAACGATTATACTAGCGAACATAGACCACCCCAAGAAAGGGGGATTTTGTCGTTTAATCCTAATTATCTTGTTAGGCAGTCACGTGGCAGTCACAGTGCGTAATTTACGTCACAGGTGCCCATCCCCACCCTGTTGTATTTTAACTACACTGTTTGGGATGGATTGTCCGCCATCTGTCGGTACCGGTCTTTCAGTCACGTCTTACGGCAACTCGTATAGAGGGAACTATTATTCTACTCCACTGGTACTCCTGGGCATCAAAAACTTGGTAACAATAAAACATTACCAATGATGAAAACCCTAGAGACTACGAAGAAGACTACGAGAAAGACTACGAAATGCCATATATATAATCGTCGATTTTTTACATACACGTATTGGTCGAGGCAAGGCCTTTACAACTACGAACAATAATATGAACTATTAGTGTTTCAATTCAATTTCATAGTAGGTGCCCTTCGAATCGAAATTCGCCTAAAATTGGTAGCCTCTATTTTATAAGGCTGAACCCGATTGGCCTAAACTTTTCCCATATAATAATTGTCTAGCCTAACACATGTATTCGTACTATTATAGTTTAGTCTCCAAAATGAAAATGAAAATTACAGTTGGCATAATATATCTGAATCAAACTGTTCTATGGATAGTTTTATATGGCCCAATTTTAATGTAATTTACATTAAATATTTATTTAGTTAATAATTTGGAAAAGAAAGAATTCATTAAAATTATAACAAGTCATAATAGTAGCTCAAATGCATTGGGTGGGGACGGGCAGCAGCATCCCATCGTTAAAGCTTCAATGGCTGATATGATAATGATAACGATGAACAACATTACGCACCCAGCGTTATATCTCATTAAACAGTTTGAATATGAGACATTGTAGAAAGTAGAAAAACTGGGGTTAAGTAGTTTGTAATGGATATACCGCTGTTGACCGGTTTTTATATCTCAGTCACGTCTTACAACACAGAGTCGGTTACTATTACACTCCAGCAAACTTAACCACGTTAAAATTGCTAGTGAAATTTAAACAGGTTTGTATTTTGTGAATATGCCTTCTTTCTTTGAAGCTAGAAAAAAATTATGTTTATTTCTTACCCAATTATAATAATAACTCTATGCAGGTAAGGTAAATTACCTCACCTTCTTTTCGATGCAACTAGCGTTCTTTAATCTTAATAAATTATGAAATATCTTGCAGTAGACCTGAAACCTCACTCTCACCTATTTCTTCCTCCAAGCATCAGTGTTTACGAAAACATTCACCTCTCGAGAACACAGCTACGAAGCTGTGTTCCTGAGAGGTGAGAGTGGCAGTAAAATTGACACGTAAGTTGAAATAATACCATCAAGTCATAGGGCAGATGACGTGCTCATGGTATCCTGGCGATGACATCAGTTTCCATATGCCATGATGATGCTTACCATCACGTGGCTGTAGTCATGTTTGACAGCTTAGTTTTTAAAAAACTTAATAGTCGTCATAAGCCATCGGCGTATAAAAAAGTGACAAGGGTTACACAAAAACACTACGACATGAAAAACTTTGCTGTCCACAATAAATAAATGCTAAATACATTTCGCGAAGAATTTAAAATACATGACAGCCTTTAAATGAATTTCATTTGTATTTTCTTTTTTATATTTTTATGTTGTAACCTTACCATATCTAATGTAACATATTTGAAAGCGTTTTCGAAAATTACTTTATCGGAGTTGCTATAGATTGGTTGGATATTTATATATTTATTAAGTAGATAATACATCATATGTTAACATTATTTGATCCCTTAATTGACACTCTAATAGATTATTTTGATAAAAAACAAAAAAACAATCGCCCAATTGATTTTATTGCACAAAATAAGAATATTTAAAGGACAGAAAACATCCATCGATACCTATTTGATCGCTTGATAGAGAACCACGTAGAATACTTATTATAGATTCTATATAAATGTATATGCGCTCAAAATTTAGGGTATAAACTACCAAATGAGTCAGACCGCTACCAAGTATAATACATACACAGACAGTAATTTTCCTTTATTTGTATATACATTTCACACTTAGAACATTACTATGCATAATATACTGTTTAAAAGAAAATTACACCAACAGCTAAAAGTTTTACGCAAAGTCAATTAATGCAGTGACTTTCTGATATTTCTTAACTTGTTTCCCAGACGAAGTTAACTGCTGTTTCACTAGAGCCTAGAAATTCAATTTGTGCCCAGAAGAGTAACTACGTTAAATTGATTTAAGATGCCAAGGGTGTTACTATAATTTGAAGTAGTCAAATTATGAGGCTGGCAAAGTGATTAAGTGGGTGAATATTTCGAGGTTTGATAATTTCGAGATGTAACAATAAATTTGAAAAAAATTTAATTACTAATGATTTCTCCATTATATCTTCAAGTCACAAGATTGGCAGAACGTTAGTGATATCCTTATGATATTACGAGGGAGGACAGGCGGCACTGTCGCTTACTATCACGTGGACTTGTCGATTTGGTCTCATAATAAAAAAAAAAACTCGAGAAGCATGACCACCCACTTGTGGTTGACAAAACCAGAATAAGGATCAGAACATCTCTGAGGATTCCGTATTAGTAAGCGTCATGGTTTTGAGAGATCTGTTCACTTCACTTGGGCACTATACATCCGCTATATTCCGATCTAGCGAAAGCTTGCACACACTGGCGAATGAGGTATACTGTTATATCATAATAAATTTGAACGTTTGGATGTCTGGTACGCAATCGTAAATAAATGATATATCACATAGATAAATGATAGTCTCAAACAAGTTACAATGTTCCTGGAAAATATACTGCTTGGAATGGATATTTAAATGTCTTTAACATGTTATAAAAACAAACGTTTGCAAGTTGAAACAAAATGTAATTATATAATCAAAGGGACGGAGTTGAGAGCAGAGGGTCGTTCAAGTCAAGCACCAGAAATAAAAGCTGTGTTTATTAGATTTCTGCGAAGATGTCCGTTTGAAATTCAGAGGACACATGAATAATACGAGTATCTGACGAGAGTAAATGACTTCATTTCAAATTTAAATGCGTGCGTTTAATACAAGCATATAATTTACATTCAGAAAGGAAAGTTCATCTACATATCTCATTTACTAAACGTTTCACGTATGTTTAATTTTGGTTTTGTGGTGAATTTATACGCTTTTGGCTGTATTATTGAAATTCTAGATCGATTTTATAAAGAATTGTTGTCTTAGACTTTTATATTGTTTCATTTTTTATTTTTCAACAATTACGCGTTCACTACTTTCACTCTACTTGTTATTGGTTTTGATCTATAGTTTTATTAATAAATAATCATCCGTGTTATCACAGATTGCCCAGAGCTGACAGTTTACAGGGCGCGGTACGCCGCATTTCCGAGAGCCAGATTGGATTATACCTATTACATAATGAAGCGATGATTTTTATTAGATTTAAGTGCCATAAGAAGTAAATTCTAATAATTAATAAAAATATCCCATCTGTGCACCATACTTTTCCAGTTGATAATCGTAAAATATGTTACCAAGACGATGTTATAATTAAATTTATTGCGAAAATAATTCAATAGAATATAGAATATAATAATTGGTACTAATTAATTATATTGCAAATCTTAGAAACTATCATTTGATGTTCAAAATTTTATTCTCATTATTTCTAGACTCCAGACTTTCATCAGCCAGTCTGAGTCTTTGTAATTTTCGTTTGTGCTGACGTCAAAGTCAATTCATAAGACGTAATATGATAGCAAATTCCTGATCTTTGCCTATACTCCCGAGGGAGGGGCCAAAGTAGTCCTCTATTTTAACGAGGTTGAATTTAATCAGTTTCAATTTGCTTCTTCAATTTTGTGTTTGAGTATTCCTTCATTCGTCTAATCCGCGGTGTGTGCCCCTTTGAAATAAATGGGGATGTATTTTCTTGTAACATACTAGCCGGTATTGACACCTGACGAAGAGGAAGGTAAAGACGATTAAGATATCAGAAAAGCGGTAAATTAATAATATTGCTCAAGCGTGTTCAAGGGCTGAAAAAAGGGCAAAGATGAGCAGCAGCATGCCTGTCGTGATTGACATAGAGGCGTCATCACGATTACTGATTCTAATTAGATGACATATCCGTTAATTTCTTTTTTTAGGATATAGGAGATTTATATTGACAAACTATAAACGCTCGTATTATCAAAACAATATCACGAGCGCATTACTAAACTTGTCATTTGAAGATATTAAGGAAGATTACCCAGTAATTTAACTGCCTCTCTTATTCTTCAAACCAGAACGGCGATACAAATATCACTGTTTGGCAGGTACCTCTTAAACCTTATTTAATGTGTTTGATAGAAAATATGTCAAATTGTAACAAGAGTTGGGCAAAGATCGTGATTTAGTGGCTTTATTGGTCCTAAGATGGATTAACCACATTTATTTAAAATATTGCCTGACCGAATGATTGGGACCGGTATTTAATGACTTCTTAAAAATACGTATGTGTCTTTAGTATTTGAGATGGTGTGTGTGTACCGAGAGGAAAGGATGTGTTTGTGAGAGAGCAGCCGTAGTGGTATCGGACAGCGGCAAGTCGTAGTGACAGCAAGGGTCATAGAGTGTCTTTTGTTTCATAACTAACATGAAGTTTAATGTCTATCTAATGTAAAGTGAAAATCTAATCCTATCACTAGGAAGACAACTAGCGAGAAGAAGAAACGCGATTACGTTTGCGTTAAGATTTCAGGAGACAAGAGTACGCAATTTAAAAGATTTTTTTTTATATATTATAAACAAAGTGTCTTTAAGAACACTGTTTTCTGGGGTTAATTTGGTCTTATGTGTGAAACATGTAGCCTATTACTGTAGGCCGATAGATCGGGTTAATGCGGACTTTTGTATATTATTTTGAATATCAAAATCACGATATCACGATGAAATGTCTTGTTTCAGATATGCACCATGGAAGACTACAACGAGACACTAGGCCTGCTGAATAGTACAGAACCATACCAGCCGTACTATGAGAGACCAGAAACTTATATAGTTCCATTGCTATTTGCACTTATTTTCGTTATCGGTGTAGTGGGCAATGGAACCTTGGTAGCTGTCTTTGTGAAACACAAGGCGATGAGGAACGTGCCGAACACGTGAGTGTTTTCAACATATTATTTTGAAGCAGACACGTACACGAGATTTTTGCAGGTCAAATAAATCCTGAAATCATGCCTTTGCATTCGCTTTAGTATTTTATTTTATTGCGTCGAATTTTTGGTTTAAAATATCAAATATAAAAAAAATCATTTACCCCGTAAAAGGCAAGGTAAAGCTAAATAAACCGCGTTACAAACCGGTAAAAAAACAGTTGATTTAAAAATTAGAAATCAACTTCTGCCCAGTCTAGTACGAAAGTTTATTTCAACTATTTTCCGAATATTCAACCAACAAAATAGTAAAAATGAGAATAAGAGTGCATTAAAATTTAGGTCGATAGCTAC
The DNA here is from genome assembly GCA_020976665.1 of Heortia vitessoides. NCBI lineage: Eukaryota > Metazoa > Arthropoda > Insecta > Lepidoptera > Crambidae > Heortia > Heortia vitessoides. Next base: position 13,431,348 of record JACJUM010005601.1, read on the forward strand.
TATAGTTATAAATGATCTATTAATCTACAAAATATATATTGTAACCATTATAATAATTCTTATTTTATTATTGCAATGGCAGCATCAAATTTTTTTAGAATTATCCTAATTTATCCAACGTTCTCGGACGTAAAGTGGTTCCACGAGTTCACAGGACAAAGGACTAAGAGGACTAAAACCCTATGCTTTTCTTATAGCGCGAAGGATTTTTTTTAACATAATTAACACAATATCTCATACATTCAGATCTGACTCTGAGATAAGTCGCTTGTGTTTGCTAAAATACTTATGTTACGGGTATCAGATGACAGAGAAATCACAAATTTCATTCCTAATTATATATTTAACCAGAACAAATACAAACATTCGTCGTATAAATATTTTTCCTGGATGGGGTTCGAGCCTACGTCTAACGGCTTCGTGTGAGCCATTGGACGTGGACTACCAAATACACCAACCAACCCGACCGACGCCATTGTCTTATTATGTCCTTACTGTAACTAATACAGCACTCAAAGTCATCATTATCATATCCGCCATAGGACTACTGCTGGACAAAGGTTTCCCCAAGTAATCTGTAATAGGATCGGTGAAATCCAGTGGTTTTAGTCGGATCGTCTGTCCTTCCTTGCGGGTGGGTGCCCTAAGCTGCGCTTGCCGGTACGTGGTCTCCATTTCAGAACCTTACGACTTCATCGGCCATAGGTTCTGCGTACTGAATGCTCTGCCTACTGCCACTTAAACTTACTAATCCGCCAGGCAATGTCGGTAACTTTAGTTCTGTTACGAATCGTCTCATTCCTGATTCGGTGGCACAAAGAGACTCTGAGCATTGCCCTCTCCACAACTCGTTGAGCTATTTTGAGTTAGCTAAGATTTTCATTTGTAAGAGACCACGATTCACTGCCATATCATCATCGCTGATAACACACATTGGTCGAAAACTTTCAACTTGAGATACTGAGGTATGTCGGAGGAGAAAATGTTTCGCAATTTTCTGAACGCTTCGATTTTGGATTCGGTAATTGACTTCTTTCTTGATTTTGACTGACCTTATTGGTATATTTGTCAACAATTTCAAGAAGCGAGCTCTCAACTAGAACTGCTTTGGGTACAACATGGACATTACACATTACTTTAGCCTTCTCCATGTTCATTGTAAGACCCACCTGTTGAGAAACTCGTTTGAGGTTAAATATTTTTAATAACAACAAAATTAATACTGTATTCTGCGTATATGTCACTGAGTTTTATAGAATCCAATTATGCTTTATTGAAACAATATAGATAATTTTCCAAAATCTTCCAATTAAAATCTACATTCTATTAATCCGATTATTTCAATATTGTATTAGGACAATCGGTCTTTGCTCATTAATCAACTGTGCTATCAACGCGTTATGATTAATTATTATTTATCGATTTCTTCTCAATTTCACTTTATTGGTATTTTGCTGTATTTGCTATAATATATAATTTATAGTTACGATATATATTATTGTTAAACTATTAAAGTCTGGCGGCGGTATGTTAAACGGCGCATATTTTTTCAGTGTTTACTAGCTTTTATTCCGTGGCTTCGCCGTCGCCATTTTACAGCGTTTCCTGCGGGAAATTTCTCAGCATCAAAAGACTGATAATCCCTCTGGAGTTCAAGTTATCGATTTTAATAATATAAAACAATTTATCAAAACCGAAAAAGCAGTAAAACGTAATAAACAAACCGACACGACGAAACTGGATATTCCTAGAAAAATGTTAGTCCTACACTATATGTATATATGTTTGTATGACATAAGTAACTAGGTTTTTAGCGTATTCAAAGCAAAAATAGCATTAAAATAAAGCAGATATAAACCACTACAGCATATCACTTAAAATATACATTCAACTGCATATGCAGGAATACGAAATCAATTCTTATTTAGGCTAATTGCTTCATAAGTGCGTGGGCTTCGATGTTCCTTTGCAATCTCTCAAAGTAAATGTTACGCTTTAGAAGCATTAATCAGAAGAAGCAATAATTCAGATTATTTGTGCAGAGAAGCGAAACTGTAACCTTTGTTATTGGTTTGTATTTATTTTTCATCATCAATTGTGTCTATACAGTTTAACGGTAGATATATCAAAACAGGAATTTAACTCTGTTGCATTTTATGGATAAAGTCTGTTGGATGATATTTTTTTATTTATTTATATTTTCTAACATTTTTACGTTCACTAATTAACGCTTATTTTTTAACGCTTTTAAACGTGGTAACCTTGCTGCAAGGTAACCGAAACGTCGGACTAAAAATGAAATGGTTGTGTTTGTGTTTAAAGATCTTTATTCTCATACCAAATGACATTTCATTTGCAATGAGATATTAACATAGATCTAATAAAAATATACATTTAGCCGGTACACGACTCTAGATATACTTTTAACTTACTTTTAAATATATATATATTTTTTACAATCTTTTATGGTGTTAGGTAGATTATTAATAACAGCAGTACTCCTCTAAACAGTTCTCTTTCCATAGTGAGTTGTAGGTGCTGATAGTTGCACTTTATTCTTAGTTCGGAGATTGTGGGGTTGCCTTTTTTAAACAGTCTAATATTACTTTTGACAGAATTTTTAACTAATTTTTTTACTAATATGCATGTATTGAGTTTGTATAATTGAGTTAGATTAAATATTTTAGTTTTTTCATATATATGAATAGTATAGAATAAACGTTGACCAATTGATGGCACAACAGGAAAGGACTGCTGCGGTCTCCATTTCAGTAGCTTGTATTCATAATTATGGCGGAAGCTGGAAATGTATGTCCGGAAAACTGCTTATCCAGTGAAGTAAGCGTCAGTTTATTTTTACTTTAGAGTATGACCGTTTATTTTAAAACAGTCAAATTTATACACTGAGCTTCTAGGTACACAAAATACAGATACTTACTAAAATAAACAGATACAGTACCAAGAAATAACAATCACAAATACTCGACAGTACTCGTACTTTATGTACAGAATACTAAAACTTCAGCTAGTCTTATATTTTGGCTTCGATAACGGTATGTACTTTTCTATAACACACCATTAATAAGTCCGTTGCATAACAGTTCATTAAAACTTTGAGCTCTTTGGCACGAATTCAGAATAGTTTCGGTGCACAAAACTAGCGGTTTGTTATAATTCGTGGAATGGATAAACAGTATGCAATTAATTTTCTCATTAATCGTCACTATTATTATCGCCACGACTCAATGCGTATAGACATTAGATCCTGCGGGAACATTTCTGTATCCACTCGCCATACTCTGTGAAATTTAGTTCAGCTGTGAAAACAAACTAAATTAACGGATAGACAAACTCCTTACTTTCGAACGACTGCACCAAATTGGATAACTCTCATTTTGTTGGGTTTGTTATTTTTAGGACAAGTTTTGTTTAAAATTAATAACAAAGAAAATATATTTTTTTAAAATCATTTATAATAAAAAGTTTGTGTGTGAATGAGTTAGTATAAAACTATATGGCAGTAGGAAGTTCGCCAGGGGAGTTAGTTTTTTTACCGAATTGATTTATACATTTTCTGTAGCGACAGTTATATGATACAATTTCTCCCTATTGTCGAAAAACAACTAGCAATTGATGGAAAGGTTTTTTGCACCTTTTAAGATTTATTAAAGGGCTATATGACAGCATTGAGTGATAAATTATGGTGTAATCTATTTAGGTGCGTAAAATTATTGTATGAGGGTTGTAGCACCAGTGTTAGGGTTAATGGTAACCTGCTTTCTTAATTCGATAAATCACGGTCAATCACGGTCGGGTTGTGTTTCCGTTATTATATATTAATAGTTGTTTGGATGAAATAAAAATATTTCATTGTAGGACAATATAGGTAAGTAACATCTAAAATAAATAAACTCCCACGTGTCATACATTGATCTGCTTCCGTAATAAGTCACTTAAAGCACTTATGTTACAGAGATCAGACAACAGTGGAATCACAAATATACTACTTAAATATATACACAGAACAAACATAAATATCATCATATAAATACTTGTCCTGGATGGGGATCGAACCTACGACCTTCGGCGCACAAAACAGTGTCACTACCATCTGCAATCGGCCCCGTCAAATATTTTATTTATTTATTTTTATTTTATTTTGGTTTCTACAAAATGTATCAATGGAATCCGAATAACATCTCGAATTTTAAAAACCTCTAGGCAATAAATTAATTTCACTGATCATTTCATGACATTCGGATAATGGTTTCACAAATACGTAACCGTTTTTTTTAATGTAATATTTTATTTGATATGAAAAATTGTTGCGTAATAAACATTTTTAAGCTGTAATTAAAGTCACTGAACCAATGTAACAGCATTAGGAACTCTTTGAATTAGTTCTCTCTCTAAATTTGAAACCATTAAATTATCAATTGATACGATAACTACTCGCTAATAGAAAAGCGTATTTGAGCCAACACATTTGCCGCCACGCCAACAAAAGCGGGTTGGCACTAGTTCAACATTGTGTTAAAACTTTTTCTTTCATAATATCGGTTTTCAGTCACCAACAAACCTCTGTATAAATTATAATTACAAAACAAAGCAAATTAATAACATATAACATTGTAATTAACTCCCGAGATATTTATTTTAATATTTAATGTAATTTTAATTTTAAACTGATAAATGTCAATGTATGAGATTTTGTATGAATTTATTTATTTTATCTGATTATAGAATATATTTCCACTTTTCCGTGAAAATGTTTGAGTATCCTTAATCTTCATAAGTGCTGGTAATCTATACATATAAATTAAATTAGAGTGTCTGCTTGAAATATTAAAATAACCGCTTTCTACCGCATGCATATAAATATATATACGGTACACATATCAAAATACATTTTATTTCAATTTTTGTCTGTTTGTCAGTTTATTCTGACCGACCAACCGAGCTGTGGAACGGGTGGACCATTTCGACGAAATTTTCATTGGCAAATAGCTTATGTAATAAAAAGTGATTAAAGCTATATAACATTACGCTATAACTGAAAAAAAGAAACTGAGTATTAATAAAAAATGTAGCAAAAACAGGCAAAAAATATATGTTCGTTGCATGCGCTGCGTGGAAGATTGTAGTTCGAAAGAAATATGCTGCCTTAAGTTACAATTTCACGCAGACAAAGTCACAAGCACAACTGCTCTTACCATGAAACCGTCGTTTCAGGTTAATAATCTACATGTGTTCGATGGTGTTCCAATCAAAGCTGCATTCTAGCCACAGTAACGTATGAATCCCGACCTCATTACGGTATTGAGTACCTGACCAAGAGCAATGACAAAGTGAATTATCATTTATTAAATATATTCTATATGTACAAGATTTAAAACTTTGCTGCGACTGTTAGTAAAGATTATTAGACGACTGCAACTTCAAACTAATTATTTTTTTACATGCGAGTCTTCTCTACACTCTATTGTTTATATAAAATATATTACTAGATGTTTCCAACTTAGTTGTAAGTAGTAATTATCATTACTTTTTTAAAGTAATTAATTTTTTTGATTTTTACCGATACAGTGTTTTACTACGACGATTTTATTCATGAAGAAGAAATATTTTTTCATGATTAAAATCAATTTAAATTCATTTTCACTGTTTGACATAAACCTACCCAAGAAAGTTTGCCCATAATTGTCGCGCTGGGCAAAATGGGCGATTGCAGAGCGTAGCTTTTGCGACGGGGATGCTGCTGCCCATCCCGCCCTGTGCATTGAGATGCAGTGTTTCGGATTGATATACCGTCATCTGTCGGTTTCGATTCCTCAGTCATCTTTTACGACATCTGGTACAGAGAGAAGTATGTTACTATTCGACGCTGCCGGTACCCCACGGCATTGAGTTGTTAATGATAAAATAAAATTAAAAAATCTAGTTTTTATTTTAAGCTTACGATCATTTTAAGACTAGCTCTTATGTAAGTCACATGTCTTATGTAAGTCACACGTCACTACAATTCTAGTTACTGAAATAGCAAACGCTCAACTGATTTCGATTCGGTAATGTAAAGGTATGGAAAACGGAATAGATGAGTCTAATAAATTGAAACTCTAAAACACGAATTTTAAACATTATAAGAACAGTTTGCTACTTACGCTGTTCTATGTATATTTTATCATCATACCAGCCATTGACAGTCCACTGCTGGATATAGGCCTCCCCAAAAAAGAGGGAATTTGCCCATAATTGCCGCGCTAGACAAGCATGTAGGCAATCGCAGAGCGCAGCTTTCACGACGGGGATGCTGCTGCCCATCCCTGTCTAGTGCCTTTGAGCTGCATTGTCTCGGACGGATATACTAACTGTCGGTTCTGTTACCCTAATCACGACACCTGGTACAGGGGGAGGTACTCTACCGGTACCTCACGGCAACATAGTAGGTACTCTTTATATACCCTAGGTAAGTATTTATACCTAGAGTATATAAAGAGTACCTACTAATCTTATAGGTCGCCGTTGCTTTGTAAAAAAAAAACAGGAAAAATCTATTCCAGAAACTTTGTGTGAAATCAGTATCAGTTCGGTTCCATATAAACTTGTTTGATTTGAGATTTTGAGTGAAAATAATAGAAAAGATGATAAAATAAAACTAAAATTCATAATATTGTATTGAAATGATAAGGTGGGCAAATAAGCAATTTTGTACTTTTGTTGGGTAAAACCTTCGCTGTTCACTCTTCAAGGGAAAAATCACTTAAGCCAAGTAGTTTGGCGTAACGCCAACGGTTAAAAATCAATGATATAGCACACAGAAAGTTGTTATTAAGAATGTTAATGATTCGCGCTATGAAAGCATGTTAATAATTTATCATGTCTACTTATTTTGTTCAGTTAAAATAAAGTGCTTGCCTTTATAGCAAAACTACAATAGTGATTCCAATAATTATTTAAAAAAACAGTGTTTTTATTTCACCTAATCCAAACGAATATTACAAATAAGAAATAAAATAATATTAATATGTAAAAACATAATAATTGCGAGTATAATATTAATTTAATATTAACATTAAAATAATGCTCATAGTCGCATTGTAGGCAAAAAAATGCCTGTGTCATGTGATCATGCTCTTGCTTAACTGATCAGTTGTAAAATTCATTGTTAATTTATTTTAATTTACAAATATGTATAATAATTTTCAATAATTGGTGTATGTTTCAATAATTCTGCTAACTGTGCACCTGCACAAACCAGTTCTTATTTGATTTTTTTATCACTAGTTAAAATGTCGTTTAAATTGTGTTATGTGCGATTTATTTATTCATTTTAACTACAGTTGTAGAACCTCTATTTTATTGTAAATCTATAGTAATTTAGCTGTGAGGTACCCGCAAAGTAAAACAGTACCTATTTATGTACCAGGTGCAAGAGGCGACTAAGGTACTAGAACTGACAGATGGCGGTATATCCATCCGAGACAGTGTAGCTAAAATGCATAGGGTGGTTTATTTATTTTCTTAAGTATACGTAAATCAAAAACGTAAACAAACAAAAGGAAATATTACCAGCAGTTATAATAAAAATAAAACTGAGTTTTCTGTTAACCTATACAATATACAAATAGTTAAATATGCGGCCATCATAAATACACAGCAAGATAAACAAAAAGATAAATATTTACAGTGAAACATAACGTGAACATAAGACACTAGTCACTGATTGTTAATAACTATAATCAATCAATCATAGCAGCCATTGGAAGTCTATTTCTGGACCTATTTCCAGGCGACCAATGCCACCAAAAAAAAACGGAAATATTGCAAAGGCTAGCGTGTTGGCAATCGCAGAGCGCAGCTTTCTTGACGGGGATGCTACTGCCCATTCCTGCTGTGTACATTTAAGTCACACTGTTCTGGATGGATACACCATTTTTCAGTTTTGGTACCTTAGCCGCCTCTTACGACACTCGATGAAAAGGGGGTACTATCCTATTCCGCAGGTACATCAGTGTTTAATATATTCTAAGCAATTTATGAACCAAAATTAGAGTCATATCGGCTTCATGATTCCTTTTCACTGCATGTTGTTAATGCACTGTCATTTTGAGGCGCATTATCGTAAACCGATGTTAAACATCAATAAATTAAATGCATGATTCGATGCCAAATATGCATTCCAAAATTCTATTTTATCATATAATTTATCTTTTGTTACGTTAAAGAAAACTGTACGTTTGGAATATCTTTCCTAATGTTTCATTTAAGGAAAGTATTAACACAATTTGTTTTATGCTAGTTGACTAATTATTGCAATATTGGTTCGATCTGATTGGATACGGCAGTCTTTATGATTCGCGCTAACAATCTTCCAAAAGCCAAACACACTTGCACTTCATACAAAATAATTGTAATTATATTGAAGACCAAAATTAATAAAGTAAACGTCACTCTACGTAAATGTAATATTGTTGTAAATAGGCTCGTCGCCAACTTAAACAAAGGGGTATTAATGTATTATAAAATAGCGTCCCCGATGGCACAGACGGTAGTGATCGTATCTTCTGTGTTTAAATATTTATATGATGATATTTGTGTTTGTACTGTGTCTGGGTGTTATAATAAGTATTTAAGTATTATATTTGTGTCTTCTATTGTCTAATGTCTATAACACAAGTGCTTTAAGCGACTTACCATGGAGTCAGGTCAATTTATGAGATGTTGTGTGAGTATAAAAAGTTTGCTTCTAATATACCTATACTATATTTAAATTGAACGAAATTTATTTTACGCACCCGATATTGTAATACCAGTTCGCGTGTAGGTAGTAAATAGTTCGTACAATTGACATAAATAGGGAAATGACGATACATTTCCTGTTCACACCTGCAGCATTATAATAAATTTGTGAACATGTATGTATACTTTCAATGTTCCCCAGTGGCTCGTAAACTATGAGCTCACTGGTGTAAATAGTGAATAACTGTGGTTCGGTTTGGCAGCTCTGGAGTGAGATATCTGTATTTTGCTTGTAAATACAAAATTTCAAAGGTATATTTTATTAGTAATAAATCAAATATTGAGGTTCACTATAGCTGTGAGGAAAGACCTTCCGCGAAATCAGTGGGTCTGTTGACTAAGCCATAGTCCCGATTGTGTATTGTTCTGGAAGATATAAATTTTGGCAATACAAGGAATAGGTAATCAGGCAGTGGCCTGGAAGTGTGCTTCCTTATTATTATATGTCCTTAAGCTTACTTCATGATTGGCTTCCATCTGCATGAAGACTAGATACCCTCCCAAAAGTCACGAATTCTGTGTGAGACTAAGGATGATCAGTCACACTAACCAAGGGCACAACATCATTTCAGCTAAAAAAGCCTATAACTGCGACGCTGGACATACGTGGTGGCAATGGCAGAGCGTTGCTTTGCGACGCATGGAAATGCTAGATGTTGTTCGGTACCAACTGGGTAGAGTATTGCCTCTCATGTACCAGGTATCGTAAGAGATGAACGAGGTACCAGAATCGATAGATGGCGGTATATCCGTCTAAAATAGTAACTGGTTGGAGATGGGCAGCAGCAATTATGGATGAATTCCCCCTTTTCAAGGAGGCCTATATCCAGCTGTGGATTTCCAATGAATGATGTGATGCCGAGATGCTGACCTGTTTTATTGGAGATGCGCTGTTTAGGAATAATATACCGCCGTCTATCGGTTTAGGTACCTCAGTTGCGCTTTTGTTGTATGTGTTATATATTTCTACTCTGCCAGTAGCTAACGCCACAGTTCGCAAACTTTGACGGCTTTTTTATAGGAAGTTTCTTAATGTGTGATTGATAAAATCTATGTGGAAGGAGCCTGAATGTGAATTGATACATAGATGATACGTCGTTAGTACACTGTAAGTATAGTTTCAAGCAGTATTTGTTATAAACTCTGTACATACATTGTAACTGCGACAGTCGCTATTGGATTGCTTACAATCACGATGCTGACGGAGACAACAGAGAGACGCATAGGTAACGATAAAACAAGCATAATGTAGAACAGCTAATCATGATTGGAGTTGCAAAACAGAAGAATTTTTATTAAGTATACTAAAACTGTACCTAAAATTACTAGCTGTAAGTTTTCGCTTGCTTCATTCGAATTTGAGTCACAATACTATCGTGACTGGGGGTGTAGCCAAATTTATTTATTTTTTATTTAATGTCGTCGCATGTCGAAAGCGAGCGTCACTGCAGTCTGTAGACGCTCGCAATATCACAAGGATATCGATAGTGCGTTGCCAACTTAGATACTTAAAGTAATGTCGCTGCTTCGCTCACCCTTCTAACCGGAATACATCAGTGCGAATATGGTGGTAAAAAATAAATATTTTTTTACTGCCAAATAAAGTTTCTTACACGCTCACACTATCAACACCTTTTTTTCTGTGGGTACTTTAATTAAAATCATAGTGCTACATCAAGTTTCCATGAAATCATATTTTTTTCTTGTTTGGTTGTAACAAACCATTGAATAACATTACTTTGCGTTAACACTTCCAAAAAATTTTTCGTTACGTGTTTATAAGCCAAGTAGTAACTTATCTACATTTAACATGCAATTTGATGCTTTAAGTTTTCGTACTGTATGCAAATCTATATTTAAAAGCAATCATATCAAGAATAAACACTACAAGCTTAATTATCACTTGTATTAGGTTAGAGTCTTAAAGTCATTTTTTTCGTCAGTTATTTAAAGACGTAACAAACGTTTGGTAAAACCCCCTGCCTTGTTTGAATCCCTTGCATTATTTCTTAGGTTATTTCATGATTTTTCCTTAAGTATTATCCTAAACCATTCCAACGCTAAAATATTACGTTAACAGTGCCCTAAATGAGAAGAGCCTTCGCTTAAGTGGCGGGGCAGAGATGTTCTTTAATAATTAATTGGTCGCTTACTTGTATACGTTAACAACCCTTCGGAATTGTTTTAAGAGGTCAAAACATTACGTACCTTCTCTTGAAACGGCTCGAAATCCTGTTACATAAGCGATTGTGGTTTGTTTTGTTTAGAGCTATACTGCGATTGGGGTTGTGCATTTGTAAATTATTTATATATATACAGGCCAGAATAATTTGTTTCAGATGAATTATAAATAATTTTATATATATATATATATATATATGTATATATATATTATGTAATCAGAACTAAATAAATAAATTCATCATCTAATTTAGTTTATTTCTCCCAGAATTTCTCACACATTGTGTCCCAAGATTAAGCACTTTTTTTACCCTCATTTGACAACAGAGTGATCAAAAATATAATACTGGCTGATCCCACAGATGATGTCCTGTCTTAACGATTACTATTTAATTCTCATTAGTAAAATTAAAATAAAAAATAGTATTTCTTATTCTAATGCTTTATGATAAATATATAGTTTTGTTGGTATTCCGACACGGGAACAGGCGATATATAATTATTGGCCATGTGTGAAACATGGAATTTCTTTGATTTTTTGAGATTTATTTATTGAAATTGGCAATGCTAGCCGCACTGGAAATTGCAAAGTTCCAGCTTCGATTACGTTGTTCTTAAATTTTTTCACCGTAACTCGAGTGCCATAACATAGACGTGGCTGGTTTATATTCCACAACGTAATTAATACTGATATTTAATTGCAGATTATGAAGTGCTGATCCCGGCAATTTCGATGAATTTTAAAACCCAGCTGGATAATTGACTACGTCATCATTCATTTATCATTAATTTGCCAGCTATTTTGTTTTAAATTTGAAACTTTATATCGTTGTTATCAACGGTAATTGCAGCCAATATAACTCTTTCAATCAACCATACATGGTTTTGTTATGGTCTTAGTTTCAATAAAGTGATAAAAATTGGTAGGAAGTATGATGAACCCACACGGTACATTTTACTTCCTACCAATTTATTAATAAATTAAATTAATTCAACAGGTATTTTGCTATTACCAATATCGAGCAATTGTTAGGAAAAACCTTCTCCAGATTGGCCGTTCTGTAACTTGACTCGCATATTAATATTTAATTGGAGCGTTTTAAGTCTTTTCATAAAATTTATGACTTAAAACATGCGTTAAGTTTGTCACCTGGTATTGATCATGGTATTACTCGAAAAATCACCTGCTAAAATCTTTCGTAAATCTAGCGAGGTGTGGTTTAATGATTCTGAAGATTGTTGAGTGCCATTGTGCACTCATCAAAGTATTAGTTTGCTCTGCTTACATTCTTTTGCCGTCACACAATTTCACGAAAGGTGCAAGTTGGTGTCTCATTTATTTGCATGTTCAACGTCAACTTGAGTGTGTAAGTGAGCTGTTCGACTGCCATCCAACAATGTAGCTGCAATACCTGATGAAACAATGCAAGCATGATGGTATCGCACCATTTTGCGATCGTATCGATACTAAAATAAATGTTGAAAATGTTAAATGTGTGAATCCAGTCCCACCGGTGACATCTAAAAAAAATACATGTCTTGGCTGGGATTGACTGTGTAAATGTCCAAGTGCAACGGTGGAAATTACTTGAGGGTAACCTGGAACTGTTTTTCCCTGTTTCTGTCTGAAATTTTTCTAAAAATTCTGTTTTTCCCTGTTTCTGTCGTTAAATATTCTATAACGATTGATTCCAGGTAAATATGGCAAATAAAGAAGTGTTCTAGCAAAGTCATAATTCTGGCACATTTCAAAGAAGCTGGTCAATTTCGTGGATGGCGGCCTCTCAACTTGTTGTTTTACGTTTTCCGTTATCAATTTTACGCTTTGACTATTTCAGATAGAGGGCAAAGTCAACTACATGTATTGAAGACGAAAATATACGCCACATCGCCTAGTTGTCTACTGACATAGAGTCCCATTTGAAAATTAGTGATCTCATTGTTTGAATTTTCAGTAGCAACTCCGAACACAGCCATGTCACTGACCTTTGTTCAGGTACATTCAGATATATTTATCGATTTTACGGAATGGCAATATTCAATACTTATGTGTGCTTTAAATATTTTGTAGAGCAACGGAGAAAACGGGACGACAACTTTACGATTATCAACTAAAATTTTCAGCTGATTCACTTTCACACAATTATTGACCTTTCATTGCTATCTGACTTCCGACGTATCTTGCTGGGAGAATAGTTGTTCTACCTAAATTCTGTGCATTTCCATCGGCATTAATAGCATCTCGTATGTAAATGTATTTTTCAGAACGCAGTTTTGCTTGCATCAATCTGATAAATCAACCTGATAAATGACAATCGGTGAGTTTCAAGTTTCACGTATATATTCACAGCGTATTGGTGGAAGAGACACCGACATTTTAAGAAATCATGCTCCGATTTTCCTAAACGATCAGTCTATATAAATAATAATTCATTGACTTGATTGAATAATTTGATTTAACTTTTTTGTTAGTTTCAGAATCTGGAGTTATCAACTTCATAGAAAAATTATATCCATCTTCACCTTGCCAAAATAAAATAGGATATTGTAGCATATCATATGATCGATGTGTTTCGGACACACGCTACAGTCAATATAAATAATAAAACAATATCTCAGTTTTCTTAATTTTTACCCACGACGATAATAGCAAATTCACCCAATTTTAGCGCATTAAAACGTTTTGCGTGTTGTCCTGAAGGCATTTTATCAGCTTTGATGACATTTTTGTGATGATCAAACGGTATGCGGTCCAAAGCAGTCTTGAACAAAGCAACTATTTCGTTATGTTGATGAAAAAACGTTTGGAGTTGTTCCACAATTGGTCTTTTAACCGAATTATAATGTATACAACGCTACTCGCAATCGACTTCTCACATAAAATTTATTTGCTACAATTTGTATCTACTATTCAGAGTTGGCAATAAGAAACCTGTTAAATTATATAGGTTAGAATCAAACCCATTTTCCGAAATTAATAGTAATGGTGGCGGTACCAATGGCGTCAATTTGACATGAGCCAGAGCATAATTTTAAAACTTAAATGCCTTGCAATATTAGCATTAAACATTTATTAGTTAAAAAACTAACATTTGCTGAACATGGGTCCAATGGCGCAGATAGTAGTGATCCTATCTTGTGCGCCAAAGGTCGTCGGTTCGATTCCCACCCAGAGCAAATATTTATGTGATGATATTTGCGATTCCTCTGTTTTCTGGCGTCCGTAACACAAGTGCTTTTAAGCGACTTACCTCGGAGTTAGGTCCATGCATAAGATGTTGTAATATACTTTATTAATTCTACATTCTATGTTGCCGATTTCAATTTCATCGATTCTTTTCAAATTCTTTCCGCGCTTCGCGGTCAGTTTGACTTGCTCTTGTATATCTTTGACTCGCAGCATTGCGAGTTCTGCTACTTAAGTTTCTACGTCTAGTCTAATTAGTGGCTTTTTTTTAAAATAAATGTTTAGCTATAAATCAAAGAAAACTTAAAAGTGATATACTTGGTTATAAACCAAGTATATCACTTTTTATGTTAGTAACGTTCATGTTCTTATATCCAAACTTACCAAAACTCCATATTAAATTAAAATATTTATATTAGGCGTAATGGCTCTGAACAAACCGTGATTTACACTACAAAACTCAGTTTTCTTGCATCCATTTTGTGGGAAATAGTAATTTAATTTTTTACTAATATTTTCTATCAAAGAAATAACTTTGATCGAAACTTTTGTTTTAAACGATAAGAAATATTTACATCCTTTTTTCAAGCACGCATTCTGTTCATTCAATTCTATGTCAAATGTCATAATGTTGCATAAAAATTGTTTATATTGCCCAAAACTATTTATATAACCGCAAGAAAAAGAAATTACAATTTTTTGATTTTTTTCTTTCATAAGAAATCGGTCTAGCCATTTACGCGTGATTGCGTGACCAAGGGTAAGGATTCATTTATATATTGGCGTTTTGTGTGAAAGGAATATAAAGTCATTTTTATTTGTCAATTATATTTAATTATTCAAAGTATGCACAGTATTTATCTATGCTCTTTTGCCATCTCATAGGTGGGTCATTAATCTCTTTACTAAAGATCTATGGGGGTGACGATTAATATTTCTTTAAAGGCGGTTTGAACTGCCGCTTCAGGTTCGATAGTTCAACCTTTAAGAACTTGTCCAATATTTAAAAAAAAAATGTAATCTGTTTGGGCAAGGTCCGATGTTGGAGCAAGAGCGATTGACCAATCTTGGTCGTTTAGCTGCTGCTGACAATAAATATCTTCCGTAATCGTATGGCTAGATTTTAAAAAGCTATAGTGAAACGACACGGGCGCTAGTCTATCAAACACTCACAAGTATATATATATATATTTTTAGGGCCAAAATAAACCCAATTTTCGTATAGAACAGGATTTAGCTAGTCCGAAGTCTGCAGCTATCTCTGAAGTTCTTTGTGATGGTAACGCTTACATAATAGCCTTTAATACATCGTTTTCTACTTACAACTCCGGACGTCTACAGGGTTATTCTTGTTCGGGGTTCTAAAGGTTGAAATTTCCAAAACGAAAATGTTCAACATTTTCGTTCTGGAAATTTAACTGGAACCAAAACGTACCGTCATTAATCCTTCAAGCTGTTTCTGCAGCACCGGTGCCACGGTAGAGCTCGTACTCGTAAATACGCCGATATTTTATGTTATCTATTGTGGGGTAATAGGTGACTCCGAAGAAAGAAATAATAAGGAAAAAAACAAATGAATGAATGTTTTCAATACTCAAATATACCAGTTAAATAAATTTTTAAATTTGAATTTAGAATGTTTAACCAAACAGTAGATTATTTAGATAAAGTGGTCAGTACGATAATTTATATGTAAGAACCTATTATATCGCACCAAAAAACATAAAATAAACAAACATTAATCGTGTAAATATTTGTCGTGGGGATAGAGTCTACGAATTTTTGTGAATTAATATACCTTTTATTGCAATGTAAATTATGTAACCGCAAATCCCCTTGCACTCTTACAAAAGAAAAGGGCCAACAATTTCTCTCGCCTATATAGCAGCCGATACACTTTTGGTGAATGAAAAAATCTTGTTTTGGATACATTGCAAACCAGTACCGGCAGTTGTGCTGATTTACGAGCCCATTAACATGAAAACAAGCTTCTGAAAACAAAATGTTGTTAAACGTGAAAAAGCGCTCAAATGTCTATGTTACAAAGTCGAACCATATTATAACCAGCAACCTGCGGTTTGTATTCTTACAATTGTATTCTGTACATGTGCACTTTTAGACATTTTGTGCCGAATTCAATGATGATTTTTGCACATTAAAAGCGCCTGCGCGCTTTTTTTAAGATTTGACACCGAATGTTTAAAAATAAACTGGTTTATACTTTATATTTTCCCTTTATATGGCTATTAAACCGTAATTATGTACCAAATTTCAGCTCTTTGAGTTTATGGAAAGTACTAGTTATACTTTGATGATCATGAGTAGGTGAGTGAGTGTGTGTCATAAATGATAAACTTTACTTTCGCTTAACTTTGTAACTATAAGTTCCACAAACTTGAAATTTTGAATTTTAAGTATGTTATAATAGCTTACTAGATGATAAAAATTTCTGCGTTCTGGTTTAATCCAGAGGTTCCCAAATAGGGGCCTAAAAATACGGCGAAATGGTTCCAGTAAATCATTTATATAAGGTTTTGTAATAAAACGCATTAAGGCATAACTTGGCACTAGCAACTGTATGAAATGTATACTTTTGGAAAGGTTAAATAAAAAATATTTCATACTCAAAATCTATTAATGTTATCGAGATATAATCTAAGACTGGATGAAAAATGTCTTTTATTTCCTTTTTCTAATTCAACAAAACAAATTCTTTCGATAATCTTGAAAACGATTGCCGCAAGGTATCTAAAACGTCGATATGCAAATGTAAAAAGCTGAATAAATCGCATTCAAAACCCTTAAATAGTAGTTTTGATAGGAGTAGTAAACGCATAAATGTTAGAAAATATTTTGTTTCCATTAGACTATAAAATAAAGTTTAATATTATGTGTTTAGTGCTATTTATAGTACATGCTGTACAATTTTTATTTAAGTTTAGTATTTAACTTTCTGATAAGAAGTTAATGTTATAAATAAAATATTTAGTTTGTACTGTTTTACCGTGTTTGTACTGTATTAACGGGTATTATTTTACTAGTATATAGTTACTCTAAGAATATATTTAAAAAAAGAGAAAGATCTTTCATAGTCATCTTCATATCAGCCGTTCACTGTAGGATATATAACAAAAAAAATCACTTAACATCTCATAGACTGACCTGACTCCGAGATGAACAGCTTACAGCTCCTGTGTAACAGATAACAAACAGAGATATATTACTCATAAATATAATACTTGGATAGGTATAAAACAAATAGCACTCAGGCACAGAATAAATACAAAGATCGAACCCACGATCTTTGGCGTGGCTATGTAAGTTCTGGTGGCGTAAGTGTGAAATGTAAAAATAACAGGCTGCAATATTTAGCCCGTCATCAACTAAGCTTGCGGATCTCTTTCGAATATAACAAAGGCACATTATTAAATAAGTTTTCACGTTGCGTCAAATGCCGCAGATAGTTCATGAGTTTCATTACTACAATTGTCAAAACAATATTTGAATGTAGTTTTGTTTCGAAACTCAGAACCAGACGACTACTCAATTAACTACAAATTGGAAATTTCAAGTTTATAAAACACATGTTTGCTTTCATAATTACTATATTTAAAGTGACTCGTGTGAAGGCAAGTAAAGCAATTAATTAATTTTCTATTATATTATACAAATTATACCTTAAGAGAGAAAATGTAAATACATTTAATGGAGACCGCAGCGTAAAGTAAATTTTGAGCGTAAAGACTGAAACAGTTGTGGTTTAGTTAATAGAATAATCTAAGTAGAAACAGCACAGGGGTATTATATTCACACAACATCTTATACATTGACCTGATTCCACTTGAGTTACAGACATCAGACGACAGAGGAATTACAAATATAATACTTAAATAGATATTTTTAACACCCAGACACAAGACAAATACAAATATCATCATGTAAATATTTGTCCTGGGCTGAGATCGTACCCACGACCCCTGGCGTATAAAATAAAAACACTACCATCTACGCCATCGGGCCTGTTAATGTTTAAACATCGCGCCCGGGTTATTCTTGAAATCTTGGTCAATCATATCGGCTGCCTCAAAAGACTTTCAATAGATGTGGGTATACTCTACCTACATCCAGTACATACATACAATACATCAGTTCTAATCAAGTGGCCTATCCACCTTCTCGTTGGACGTCCTATGATGCATTAGCCGATGCGTAATCTCGTCTAATCCTAATTACATTGAATGTATATAGATAATAAAATTTATTTTATGGAATACATATCTCATAATATCCGCTAAGTTACATTGAAAGGTTCTTATTAAGTTTGTTTAATTAAAGATCACTAGTTAAGTTAATGACTATAGGTCCCCAAGATATATTGTTAAAATGTATTTAAATAAAACGCTTTAAGATATTTCTTAACATAAATTTGTTTATTTTTATACAGAATTTACGCGGTGGAACTCCAGTGATAGTTTAAAACACACACTTGAAGTGAAGAAAAGTCTTGAGTCTAAGGACAAACATTTATGTGATGAATATTTGTTTGTTCTGTATCTGGGTGTTATATTAGTTTAAAGTATTTTGTATGTGATTCCTCTGTTACCTGTGAAGCGATTTTTCAGCTGCTCATCCCGGAGTCAGGTCAATTTATGGCATGTTATACAAATTTAATGTTTTTTCATTTTCTAGTTTTTCCGGGAAGTACGCTTCCTTCCGGTCAATCTATTATTCCTAATTGAGTACATAATATAAAAAAGAGGATATTATAGATACAGCTAAAGCATATAATTTTTCCAATATTTGTCTAAAATTATGCATAAGAACTAATTCAGCGTAACGTACTTGTCAAGAAAACAAATCTAAATTCATTTAACCTTTCTATTTACCTTTTATTTCATTTTTGATACAGGCATATTTTATTTGTTCCTTGTATCCCTTTCTAATTTTGTTCCAGCATTTCATATTGCCAATTTATTTGGGATAGAGCACCTATTTATTTTGATTTCAAAACCTTTACAAACTATGAACGTTTTTACAGTTACAACTTGTCAGAGTTCGTTTAATACAAAGAGAAATCTTCTATGTATCGTTCAAAGAGAAACATGAATAGAATAAATAATAAATCAGCCGAGATCCTGATAAATATTTCAGTTTTATAAGGCAAGGAATGTAGAACATTTATTCGTTGTGTCCAGTAAATTCTGTCTACAATGTAATTTATTTCTATGAATCTATGATAATTCAGCTCTGTAAAAATAACTTCTTTAAAGGTAATTGTGTAAGTCTATCGAAAAATATAAAATATATTTGCTTTTATCATCGTCATCTAAGTAGCCGCAAAACATCCACTGCTGGATATAGACCTCCCCAAAAAGGGGGAATAAGCTCTTAATTGCCGCGTTCGGCAGACGTAGTGGCAATCGCAGAAAGTAGCTTTACGTCGGGAATGCTGTTGCCCATCACCACCGTCTTGCATTTGAGCTACACTACTATCGGAATCGACAAATAGCCGTATATAAACAGTCGTCTCTCACGATACCTGGTTCAACGGGAGGCTTATCTCGAAAGCTTACTATTTAAATAATTAAATTAGTTGTAATTATATAAAGATTATGATGCACACATTAACGCCAACTATTAAATGATGTTAATTAAACCTTTATTACCATTTGTTTTTCTTGCAGGTTTATTTCTGGTAGATCTAAGATCAACCTACAGCAAACTAAGTTTGAAGCACTTATTAATTTACTTTTATGCTATTATGATCGGGTTTGAATGGCTTATAAAAATGAATACATAGTTCTTTTCTTGAAATAATACATCTAATTCGAAGTTTCCGTTTGGTAATTTTAATTCCATAAAACCAATGGAGTTATTACATCTAATTTGTGCATGCATCTTTTAGTTCATTCGAAATAAAAACATCATCTACAAAGTTGACGATTATTTTAAAAAAAAACCTCTGGCCAATATCAATTATAATTTTTTAACGATTGACGACTAATTCACAATAATAATAGCCTTTAATATAAACGAAATAAATCAGTTTCTATTAACAAACCCAGACATTTAAAAATAATACAGCAAAATTCTAGTTTAAATGTTATTTTGACTTGTTTCTAATTACACGGTTGGCGAATGAGCCATGTTAAAATACACGAAAACATCAATTAGGGAATCGCTCTGTAATTAGTGTTTTGGCCCATTGAAGACGTTTGTGCCTTTATAAAAACAAAGGGCCGAATACAAATCGTGCGGTTGACCCTTGAAAGTGTGAAGAATGGATCCCTTTAGGTTGGTGTGGGCGGGTGAACGCTTTCGCTAATGTGGGAGAAATGAGAATTAGCGATGTGGGAATTTTTATGGGTATATAAAGTACTACTGCGATTATAGTGGTAGTCTACTTTTATCTACACTATGTATAAAATAAATTCCACTAACATAAATCCGGGTATAATGTTAATATTTTTTTTGTTATCTATACAAGAACATCGTTGTATTTTCTTACCTTACCGCCGGGATACTGAGGATAATATTTTAGAACACAAACGTCAGTTAAGATTAGATCACACCAAACCTCTTCTTAAAAATGTATTCAATTTATTAAATGTTATTGCTGTGGTGTAGCTGCAAAATAAAAAAGTTACTTCAACTGATACAGTCGTTGTAAGAGCGACTTTGGAACCGCCAGATGGCGGTATATCCATCCGAAACAGTGTAGCCCAAATGCAAATAGAGGAGATAAAGCAGCTGCTTTTCCATAAAGCCTGCCTGCCTAACGCGGCAATTATATGAATTCTTCCGACATACTTGTGAGGGCTATGCCAGCTGGGCATGGCCCTCTTTGCCCTACTTTGGGGCAGCTATGATAATGATAATGATATTGAATAGTCAGAGATAGTTAAAAACTGCGTAAGTAACAGTTGTTAATAGAGTTCATATTTCAATAGCAAAATGTGTAATTTGGACCTTATTTCCTAATGATATATAATATTCCGATATCGATGATCTGCTAACTCAACATATCTACGTCTTGTGTATTGTTTCTGATGCTGTCATGAATTTGCTCTTTACAAATATAGCAGTTTTATTTCAATTGTATAGTTTCCACATCTCTTTTGTGATATTCTGTTCTCTTTTTGTATAACACTAAAAATTTAACATATGTATCACATATATTCTATGGTATCGATATATATAATCTAATCAATTGTCGTATTTTTAAATATACTAGCAATGCCCCACGGTTTCATACGCGTTAATTTGTGAAACTTTCATACTAACTTTTCACCTCTATTAAACCTCCATAATTTTCGAAAAAATATTATAAATTTGAAAACTTCAATGAAAAACCTTTATACTAATTTAAATTTGAATAATTTTAAAAAACAGCAGTTTTAGTCTAACTTTACATCCTCGTTTTACCCCCTTATGATTTGGAAAAATCTCGTGCAAAATTTCAAGTTTGTAACCTTTATAATCCGTAGGCCGTGCTGATATGTCAATCGGGCAGTCAACTTTTCCTTTTACATGTAAAGACTACCGCGGTTTCGTCCGCGTTAAATCGTAGAAATTTCATACTAACTCTGCACCTCTCCATTATTCCCCCTTTAGAAAGCCATACAAGTCCCATTTATAAAATATTTTTTACACAAATCATTTTTTGAAAAATATATTTTATAGATGTTTCAAAACTTTTAATAATGAGACTTTGTACTGAATTTCATTTGAACAAAACAGCAAAATTAGTACGAATCTTCAATCACTACTGCGCATAATTTCAAGTTTCTAATACTTAAATTTTATACCCTGCGTGTATATATCAGCCAGTCAATTGGTCAGTTTTTCCTTATATATATACAGATTAGCTTTCTATAGTGAAATTAGTATCATGGAAGGTTAACATGAATCTGTAAATGAGAGCATTAACAAAGTTAGGTCTAATTAGCTTCATTATAGACGGGAAATATTTTACAGGGAAGATTAGAGATTCGTGTCACGTGCCTAATGTAATTGTGCTTAGGACAGGCGTAAAAATACTGTGTTTATATGCAAGAGTACACTCCGTACATATGTATTTAATGTATTGTATTACAATTATCTTTGGGTATTATGGTGGAAAATAAAACCAAAATATAACTATAAAACTGAGAAGAGCCGAGTTTTTTTTATATAAAGTTTTAGCACTTTATAAAACATTTTTTAACATTAGTTAACCACAAACACACCAGTTAATAGAAACAAATTTAAAAAAATAAAGCTATTGTATCACTATTTCTCATTATTTACTATTGTTTTTATATTCAAAATACAATATGATACTTAGACGGGCCCGATGGCGCTGCCACAACCCTTGGCGTATAAGATAGGATCATTAACATCTAATGATCCTATCTTACGAACCATGGGTCGTGGGTTTGATCCTGGATATTTACATTTAAGTATTACATTTGTGATTCCTATGTTGTCTGATGTAACACAAGTGCTTTAAGTGACTTGCCACGGAGTCATGTCAATGTATGAACTGTTGTGTGAATATATATTGTGTGAAAGTGTTTGTTTAATTTAACAATACCTCTATCATGCTGAATCGTTTCGTCATATGATAGTCACTAGAATAGGACTAGACTGGAACAAGAGAAATTAAACATCAAAGTACAAACGTAATCACGAGGCAAATTCAACTGGACGGACTAAATGAAGTGTAATTTGTTATATATACGAGTATATATGCGTCATCGTCGATAAAGTTGCATTAACCCGAATCAGGTCTCAATGGAATCTTTGTTCTTCATTTTATGTAAGCCAAGAGTTACCGGCAGAGTAGAATTGCGTACCTCCCTCTGTACCAGGTATCCTAAGAGACGACTAAGATACCAGAACCGACAAATAGCGGTATATCCATCCAAAATTAGAGGCTGGGGATGAACAGCATCCCAGTCGTGAAAGCTGCGCTCTGCCATTGCCCAGCGCGGCAATTATGGGCAAAATTCCCCCTTTTTTGGGAGGGCCTATGTCCAGCAGTGGACCTTCAAAGGCTGTAATGATGATTGTAAAAGACCATTTAATGGTTTATTGATCAAATAACTCCACTTGATTTATTGCGGCGTCAGAGTCGATTTTTAGAGTTGTATTGTATATCACATTTGTATTTACAGAAAAAAATGTGCTTGACGATTTTAAAATGAATTTATAAATAAATAACTGGTATTATTACTTATATAAGATAATCTTAAAAGTATGTTTTTATGTTTAACGATTTTGAATATGTTAGCTCTGCGATGATAGAATGTTTTGTTTAATATACAGGCTTTTGTTTGGATTCCTCATTCGTTTCGTTTTTTCGTTCGTACTATATATAAATCTTTTTTCGTAGTTTATGGTAATAATAGGTAGACCTACTGATAGTTATTAAAACTTTGTTTCAATAAAGCCACAATTCATTTCATTCGCCTGTCCGTTCTTCGGGAAATTTATTTAAAAACAATATTTTAAACTTGTAAACTGTTCGTTTTCGTTGTTGGTGTGTTTTTTTGTTCAATAAATATTTTCAAATTTATATGTAAAATAAATGGATAATAAATTCACTCAGAAACTCATAAATTGACCTGACTCCGCAATCAATCGATCAAAATCACTTATTTCACAGACATCAGACAACAGAGGTATCAAAAATATAATACTTAAATACATAATTAACACTCACACATCAAACACAATATATATATTTATTATTATTCATCAAACAAATATTTGTTCTGGGTGATGATGGAACCCACGACCCTTGGCGGACAAGATAAGGTCACTTCCATCTAAGCCATCAAGACCATAATTCTCTGCCTATTTAAAAATATTTTTTTTCCTCAAACAGAGACGTTATGCCGGCAAATTTTCAAGGAAAATATATACCTTCTACAAGATAAGCATGAGACAATAAATCGACCTCGTTAAGTTTGGCACTGCCTTATCCAGAACGCAAGCCTTACTTATGCAGTGATTCTACATTTGGCAAGTCGCCCTTCTTTATTTGGATTAACAAATAAAGACCAGTTTATTTCTACAAAAAATTAAACCGATTTTAATAAAGAAAGATTATAAGAGATTAGTCCATTTCAATTCCATTATTATTTTTCAAAGTCTGGTTTTGAAAAAAACAAAATTCTGAATCCCTATTTTTAAAGACACACTTAAATGAAAAATATTTTAAATAAATTATTACAGTAAAGTATTTAAAGACCGTGGGGTACCGGCAGAGTAAAATAGTACCATCTTTGTACCGTGAGAGGCGTCGTAAGAGGCGACTGAGGTCTTAGAACTGACAGCTGGCGGTATATCCATTCGAAACACCGTAGCTCAAATGCGTGGGGCGGGAATGGGCGGCAGCATTTTCGTCGCGAAGGTACGCTCTGCGGGGCAATCGCACTCTTGCGCAGCGCGAGAATTATGAGCAAAATTATCCCTTTCTTGGTGAGATCTATGTTCAGCATTGAAACGTTCACTGCTGAACATCCGGCTGATATGATAATGATTTAATATATATATTTTAATGTAGACCATTATATCACCCACCTACACATATATTTTTAAAAAATGCATGCACCATTTTTCCTTAATATTATTCGATAGTAAGATAAAATAATTGTTCTCACATATATTATTTAAAACAAGCTAAATATATGATTAAAAATACACTAAGAAGTTATACGTATCCTAACTCTGTCATATAAAAAGTATTGCGATTTTATATAATTGTAATAACTTCTATTTTTCAACTTGGATCAAACTGTTAAAAATAGTGAGTAGCAATCTATAGTAACCGGTGCAGCGGCTTAAAAGTTCTTCCTATAGAAACACCGGCACACGTAATTTTCATTTATAAAGATGTGTATGTGCAATCAGTTTTAACTTCTTATCCTACTTAATGCTCCCCTAGATTACAAAACACACTACCTCTTATTGTTAACGTCTGTCATTCAGTCAATTAGCCAGCTCCTTTTTTTATGTATTTATATATGATCTAACTTTATACTAAAATAACAAAGACTCAACTGGAAGCTCAAAGACATCGGAGACCATTTGCCAATGTTAAACAAGCTTTGACACCCGCCCGGAAATATGCTGTGTGTTAGAGGAAATTATTCCAAGTATTTGAGTCGGCCTTCCGGCAATCTCTACAGCCCATTCCGTTTAAATTATCGTTTATCAAGTGCTCATGTACAAAATTATTTTTATTTTCGTATTAGTTTTTACTTTCAACGTCATAATTACATCACCATAGTACGTCCACTGTTGGACCCGGGTTTCTCCAAGTGATTATTATTAATTATGATTTTGGCCTTCAATTGTCATACTGGACGTGGTAAGTAAAGCATTGTTTAGCTACCAGTTAGGTCGGTTACCATAATTTGGTTTTGGTATTATAGCGCTTAAAATGACCATATTGACCTTTCAAGACCGTAAATTGTATCACATAATTGAAATATTCTCCCTATCAAAAACAAACTATTTTCGATAAATGATTGAGTACAAGAATCACAGTATAGTCATATTGCCTTGAGAAGTACAATTTCATTAGTTCCAATTTATTAAATAAGGTACTGGAACGACCGCAAACACCGCATCTAAAGTGCAGCGTTCCCGTCGCAAAACTACTCTTTGCCATTTCCCTTTTCTTTCGTCTTTCTATCTGTGAAAATCAAACTAAAATATATTGAACATAAAAAAATAATATTACATTGATGCGAAACTTGTATCTATGTAATTGCAACTTTTTTAAAAATTATACATTATTGAGGATTATAACTAATAAGTTACTATCACACTGTTGCAAGGTTTCATTTAGATTATTTTAGAAACACATGAAGTAGACCTCTTTATTAGTACCTCACTCGCAACTATTTCTACTTTTTAACACCAGTGTTTGCATTGCTGTGTTCTGGTTTGAAGGGTAAGAGAGAGGCAGTGAAATCCTTGTTATATTACAAGCCTGCATATGACGCAGTAACGCTTACATTATTACTTGAAAAAAAAATGAATATGTAAATCAGAATCAACATGCCCAAGTACCGCTCATCCTTACATCCATTGTTATTTTTTGGCTGTTCCTAGATGTTGGTGGTATATTTAGTAAAGCTATACTAGCTGTACTTGTATTAGCAACCCTCTGCTCCCTGAGGCACCCTGTGCTGAAGTTACCCGTGCCTAGCAATCTAGCGACTCGGTTCATGAATCTTGATTCATGAACCGATTCGTGAACCATTCATTCTATTATTAAATACCATAGGGATACAGCAAAATAGTTTTTTACAACGCTTTGACGATCTACGATATTAGTAAATAAATATAAATCCTCTATTATATATATATGTGTATATATAATAGAGGATATATATATATATACAAGAAATATAATTGTCCAGTTATCCCCAACCAATAAAATTAAACTTCGGCGTATACAAACAGGTCTTCGGAGAAACGGAACTCTGTTTAAACAACCAAACCGCATTAAAATTGAATTTGTTCGTGTTTGGTTTTATTTTACATTTCTCTTAATTTTTTGTACCTATAAGTATATGGAATTAATTAAATTGTGTAATTTTGCAAATATTGTTTTTTATGACTGTGTTTCTGATGGTGTATTGTGTCGATAAATATACAAGAAAATATGTAAACACCGTGTTTTTTTTTAAAAAGAATATCGATTTTAATGCTTAGTAGATTTAAATTGAAACTTTTTTGTCGTAAAAAAAAGTATTGAGTAATAACAGTAAATCAATTAAATGTAATAGAATAACTGTACTGAATTATGTTTAGAGTAGAATTTAGTAAATAGGTTTTAAACTAAAACTCTTGGTTCCGGAACCCGCATACAGCCCGCATGGAAATAGCAGGGTTACTGATATCGCACGGATGTGATTAATGCATCGAAACCTTGTCGCGTCAAGGCATCGCTGCACATTTCCCAGTAGTTTCTATGAAAATTTAATTAAGACTTTAATCTTGAACTGAATTAAGAGCTTTATAAAACGAATTAGCTGTTGTTAATCATTTTATCGTCACGCGTCGTTTTGTCATGACTTGATTGACATTTTTTTTCGTCAGAAATCGTAGCTGCTGCCAATTCCCATCCTGTTGCATTTAAGGTATGCTGTGTTGAGTGAATACACTGCCATCTGTCGGTTACGGCACCTCAATAACCTCTTACGTCACCTGCTACTGGGGTAGGTTCAATTTTACTATGGCGCTGGTGTCATATGTCAAAATTTAATTCATTTCACTTCCACACCAAGGTGAATAACAGAGTACATAAATTCAACTCTGCGGCGTCTCTAAATATTCTCTAAGGAATAACTTAAGTTCAATAAGGAATATCTACTCCTTATTGACAGCAATAGGTGAAACTGCCATATGTCATGAAATGCAAATGAAAGAGACCATTATAGAACATAATTAATAATAATATACTGTACTATATACTGTACACCAATATAAATAACAAAAGAACATCACAATAATGTGGAATAGTAAGGAAGGTATGCAATCTCTTACATAGCTTTGGATGGTGATAGTGGTGGTATAAAAAAAAACAAAACAACGTAGCTCACATGCAGAAGGGGAGGGATGCCCATCTTAAGATAAATAACATATTGAGGAAGCTCTTATTTAACAGTAAATGTCACATAATTGAGCTAAGTAATATCCACCCGATATAACTTAGCTCAAATGCAACAAGAGATAGACTACATACAAAAGTCACCTGCTTTAGTACTTCACTCTCACCTATTTTTACCGCCAAATAGTAATGTTCGCATTGCTGTGTCTCGGTAAAAGGATGAGAGAGGCAGTGAAATTACTAGGTTATGTGATATAATATCTTCAAGTCACAAGGTTGGCAACGCGTTAGTGATATCCTTGTGATATTACGAGGCTGCGGTGAAGCTTACTATCACGCAGATGTTATGATATGAGCTGCCTATACAGACAAACTTTGCAATTAAATATCTCGTATTAAGTATATATAATATTAAGTATCTCGTCTTACCTCTGAAAAACAAAAGAATACAGTTTGTCGTGCCGTATTTAAAATATTTTTTCTAAATAAAAAGTAACAAAATCTGTATTTTATATGATAGCTGATTTTCCGGTAATCCCTAGACCGTAGTTTGAGCGTTGGAGAAACTTCATAAGCTTGGATGCTAAGTCTAGATAATCTGCTAAAGTTACTTTGCTGTAAAATAGAAAATATTAAAACGAACAATTCCTTGGTATTTTTCATAAAAGTTATTCTTTACAGGATAAGCAATTTCATTCTTGATTTATATTCTCGTTTCCTTGACGATGCAAGTTACCAAAAAATCTTGAGCTCGGAACCTTTTTTGCGTGAATGTAATTTCTATATACATACTTCTCTATTTTAATCGAGTTTGTTTAAAATATTAAAATTCAACGTTTCGTCTATTTATTGTTTTAAATAAAATGTTTCTTTAGTTATTTATTCGACCATTGCTAGGATGCTTGCTTTCAATATAAGGGCTGTGGGGTCTATTCCTGCTCTGAAACAATATCTATTATCTCTATTTATACAAGTTTTCCTCAATAGTGTACTTAAAACTTTTTCCCATCTATAGATGCAATGGCTATCAGGCGGACTTAAGTCTAAATAGTCAACCAGTCATTCTGGGTTAAATAAATAAAAATATTTATGTTAGGTAATGTTTAAAAATGTATATATATTTCTTTAATTCTCACGACATATAATACATAGACCGGATTCATAATAACTTAAAGCACTTGCGTTAGGAAAATCAAACAACAAGGAAACCACAAATACAATACTGTAAAACATAAATACACATGACAAACCCAGTAACACAACAAAAACAAATATTCATCTTATAATTATTTGTCTTGCGATTTCTAGTTTGAAAATCTTCATTTATTATTGCTGTAATTAAAAATATTCTTAGTATGGCTGAGCAAAAAAATAAATAGGCAATTAAATTGGGCACAGTAGAAGAAAAGCGAAAGCTTTTTAATCTTTAAAAATATCATCTTAATGAAAACTATTAATAAATAAAATCCTTCGTGATATTCTCACATTTCGAACACAAACATTTGCTTATAAACTTTAGACGTATTACGTTCTCTCGGCTACACATCGAATTTCGTTTACAATTGATCAATAAATGATTATGGTTCTATTTTTAGGTTTACTTACAAATTTATTGATATTTTTCCCCATAAAATATGTGCTTTCCAATTCTTATATAGACAGAAATGTTTGGTTAGATTTATGAAAATATATAAGTGTTCTGATTTATGCTGATGAAAACCGCATGTGTCACTTATAACAGATTGTTGCTTATATCAACGAATTAATTAAGGAAATCCTTAATGCTTACATAAGGCGTTGACAAGAGCGGGCATAACTCATAATCTAATTAATCAATTAAGATAACTTGATAACTTGAAAAGTATTTTTGCATTGGATGGTTTATTTCTGACGCAAGGGACAACTTTTTACTATATTGGTAAATATTAGCGTAACTAATTAATTCTAGATGACTTTGCCACACAGATATTTAAACTAAATGGCTGTTTATTATACAAAATATATGTAACACGTTACCGGCGGAGTAAAAATTTAACCTTCTGTACTAGTTGTTAAAAATGGTTACTGTGCTGACGGAATTGACAGACGTGCGTAAATCCACTCCAAAAACATAAATTCAACAGGGAGGGAAGCTACTCTTTGTGATTGCCAGTAAGCTTGCCCAGCGCAGCAATTATGGGTTAAATATACCCTTTCTTGGTTATGCCTTTAACCAGTTTTGAACGTTCTACGGCTTCTAAAATGATTATGAAAGTATACATATAGAAAAGGTTCTAAAATAGGTAGCTTTTTTGGTATGAATTTATAGATTTTACAATAAAATACCAGGCTTGCCAATGAATAACAATAAACACTTTATTATACATCAATCATAAAAATATATGAAAAACTGTAATCATAAAGTACAATGAGCGGCCTAATCACAAAATAGCAATTTCTTCCAAACAACCTTTGGATGGAAAAAGTGAAGAGGAAGTAAGGATGTATAAATAAGATATAAAATATATATATATTAAATATACATGATATCTATATATATTATGTTTATATAAGTAAATGTAATAAGATATAACTATAATGATAGAAAGTGATCCCTTGCCAACCGTAAACCCGTACCCAGGCAGGGACTGCGTGCATTTCATATTAAACAAATGAACAGCCTGGGCCGAAAAGGATTTAAAAAAAAACGTTGTAAAAATAACAGGCGTTTTAAGTCAAACGCCTAGTTTCTAGTTCTTAGAACCGTCTGGTACTGGTAGACTGTTATAAGTTAAGCCTAATTTAAATGTAAGATGCATCTTAGAATCCTGTCTGGTCAACAGCACTATCAGTATTATGAATGTAATATAATTTAGTACTTCATATTCCTCTTTATTGTTTTGACGATTCCAAATAATAATTTATATAAACATAACATGTCTGAAGTGATATTTCCAGAAACATTTGTCTAAACAAAATATTCCGCTCCAATTCCAGTCTATGTCCATAGAAATCCAAATGGGTGATCGCCTTCAATCATTCCAATCCCGTGGCACCTCACAAAGGAAGATGGGGAAGCGAGTGGGGGGAAGAGGAGGTTTTCACTTAGCTTATAGACTTTTGCCTACGTTTATAAGTAAATGAGAAATATGCCGGAATTGAGTCCTAAATAATGCCAATGCCACAGCATTAAATACTGGCTGACAATACTTATGAAGATTCGCCTGAACATCAATGAATGCCTCTTTCGTCGACTGAATTTAGTTATTATAATTCTTTAAATATGGCTTAATTAGAATAAAAAAGTAAACGTACTCGTAGTTGTATCGCTAGAATTATTCATATTGGCATTACAGTATTTGGACTAACAAATGGACATAGGCCTCCTCAAGAATGGGAGACTTTTGCCCATAATAAACGCGCTAGGCAAGCGTGTTGGCAAACGCAAATTGCAGCTTTCGCAACGGGGATGCTGCTGGTCATCCCCACCCTGTGCATTTGAGCTACTCTGTTTTGGATGGATATACCGCCACTTATAGGTTCTGGTACCTCAGTCGCCTCTTACGACACCTGGTACAGGGGGAGTGGCTAATCTCTCTCTGCCGGTACCTTACGGCTCATAATTTGATATTAATATTCTTTACATTACTGTATCTTGTTATTATTTCAATATATTAAGTATTCTATTTTTAATTCTGTTGTCTAATATCCGTTACACAAATGCTTTACGCTATTTATTTTGGATTTAGATCTACGTAAAAGAAGTCGTAAGAATTTATTATTTTTATTAATGTTTTACATATTAAGGTTTATTGTATCAATCAACCAAAAATAAAACATAGAACAATTAATTTATTTAAAAATGTGATAGTTTGACAGTTTGCAATTCTAACTTAGCTATATTAGACTTTAGAACTCAGAGCAGCATTTAGTCGCAACTGAGGAAAACATGCACTAAAGTATTACGCTTCTACGTTTCCTCGACATGTTTACAACGAGGTTGTGATGATGTGATCTACTTGTTTCTAGATTTGACTTATGAATTTTTATTTAGTCTACCAAATTTACTAATTAGCGGTACTGTTCTTTTGATATGCAGGTTTTATTTTTTATAAAAGAAACTATTTACACGACATCTCATACATTGACCTGGATCAGTGGTAAGTAGCAAATGCACTTGATTTCTCATTCAGACATTTTTCGATACCCACACGGGACAAATATAAATATGTTTATATCATCATAAGAATGTTTATACTGGGTGGGTATCAAACTCACAACCCTTGGCGCACAAGATAGTCGAGCTCATCAATAACATTTTAGCCTAACTCCAATTCCATGGATCATTTAAAATGAAGTAACAATTAGTAGCCGACCCTTGTCAAGGACATCATCACATTTGATGTATATCGCTTAACGAATGTTGGATCAAATTCAATTACCAAAGGTTCCTTATAAAGCGTGCTTCCTGTACTGTTTTAAATTAGTTTATTTCCCTGTCTTCAGGTAGTAACATCATGTCTAAAGTTTTTGGGCAAATTACGTATCCCTTGAAATGAAAATGTCTTTTTGCCATTATGGTCTTACTAAATGCGTGGTATTTCTTGGAAAGGGACGGTATGGGCGCTCTGGGACAGATATTTGCAAAATTAATTTGTTAAATCATTTTTTATCAACATATTTCACCTGTCACAGTGTTGATAAGGAGCACAATTAGATAATCGAGCTTTGAATGGTTTTGTAAGGACGCGTAGTAAACGTAATATGCGTAATATGAGGGAAAATTGTTTCCCTATAAACTAGATACGTCTTTTAAACCCGATACAATGTTCCTGAACAAATTACGAGAGTAACTTTGTATAGGGACATTGTGACGCATATCCAACCAAAATGTATCGGTGGTTCCATACTGCAAACAGCGATCTCAAATATTAAACCTTTTTTAATATATCAGAAAGTCAAAACTATATTATTTCGCTCATGCATCATAATAGATAAATACTTGTTTGCAATATTCAAGGGTACAAGAAATAGATCAAAGGTCGTCTTAATTGGTACCTCACTCTCAATGGTGTTACCGCCAATCGGTTTATAGGGTAAGAAAGGTAGTGAAATTACTGGGTTGTGTCGCAATATATTTAAATTCATAAGGTTAGCAATTCAAGCTACTGACTTGAGATAGTAAGATGAATGTTATACTGCTGTGAAGCGGACCGTAAAAGTATACGCCTGTTTGTTCATTTAGTTAAATAAGCTACTGTTTTAGTTCAGTTATAAAAAAAGGAAGCCGAAAGATTTCTTTTTCTTGATGGGTCAACAGTTTCACAATTCGGATTTCTTCATATTTTGAATGTATGTTATGTGGTTTTACAACAAAAAGTATAATTGGGAAACCAATAACGTTGACCACAATTTGGTGTTGAGAAATCTAGTTTTGTTTTAATTTAAAGTTTTAAAGCGAGATTAATTTAATTATGTTTATTAAATAATGTTGACTACACGCATCAGCGTAGTCATTGACTTTTACTTAATGAATAAACACTGTTTGTTAATATGTCGAGAGCAGTATAATAGTTTTTTAAAGTATTATCCAGAATGATTGATATAGAAAATAACTTGGGTGTGACCGATCTGACTGGCACTCTATAACATAATTATAAATGTAATCAAATTAGAAAAAAATACATTTGCAAAGTACACCTGTGAAATGAACAAACACCTAATAATAGAACACAACGAATTACTGCACAGCGTATAACGGTTAATTGAAACGGACGTTTGTGGTAGCTACCGAGTTCGTTTACAAAGAACACTACTGCCGGTACTAAATTTTGCTCTGCGAAACATCATATCACCGTCTAAATTGTACTCGACCTGGATATATGTCTGCCGTAGCCGTGCAGAGTAGAATAATACCTCCCATTTCACCAGGTGTCGAAAAAGGTGACTAAGGTACCAGAATCGACAGATGGCGTTATATCCAGCCTGAACAGTGCAGCTCAAGTGCACAGGGCGGGGATGGGCAGCAGAATCACTGTCGTGTAAGATGCGCTGCCAACACGCTTGCCCAGTGCAGAAATTGTGGGCAAAATTCCTCCTTTCTTGATGAGGCCTATGTCCAGCTGTGGACTTTTAATGGCTGGTATGATGATGATGTGTGAGTCGCGGCGCCTTGAAATTTTGAGTCAACTAGTTTCTCGCAATTGGTTTAAACTAGGGTTTTATTTACGACATCATAAAATGTCTCAGTTTCAATGACTTCATCCATAAATAAATGTTGTTATTCAAATGTGAAGTAAAAATTATACAAGTCTTTTTAAGAATTTGCGCAAATTAAATTTGAGCACATAAAGTTAATGTATATAATGTAAATAATGCCAAGTATTGAATGAAGGATGCATAAAATTTTTATTGGTTTAAGTGATTCTTTTGGTCGCTCGGTTAGTACTCTTGGATCTTATAGAAATTTTAATGAAGTTTCTAATGAATTATGGTCGAATATTGACCACCATGTAACCATTTAAAAAATACCGTATTTGATATATGTGATAAAAAATCTTTAAGGTCCCGCAATCCACATAACTATTCTGGTCATTACATTTCATTCTATAAACATACGTCTACACTAATATTATAAAGAGGAAAGATTTGTATTAATTTAAGTAGCGAATAAACTTAAAAAGTACTGGACCGATTTTGATAAATCTTTTTTTTTAGAAAGCTACATTATCATTGAGTAACTAGGCTATATTTAGTACTAGATTACTATAGAAATTCCTATTAAAACCAACCAATGGTGTTAAAAAAATTGCCATAAAATGTTCTTCATCGCATCCGCTGCGAAGAGTATTGATTACAGGACAAAAATTGTTTGACAATATCATAAAATATATCAATATCTACAAAAAACTTTGCTAGACCATATGTCTAACTATTGTAGTTACGTCACTATAACTAGTTTTTTACATTTAACAAATTGATAGAAATGTCGATCAAAATCAGACCGTGTTATCCGTACCATTTATAATTTTTTTTACCCAAATAAATAATTTAATATTCAAAACTGTCTTAATACCTGATGATTACTTTTTGAACTATTGAAATCGGACATTCCATTCAAAAAATCATGAAATTAAAATAAAAATACATGCCGGCGGCGGCCGCCACGCAGCGCATCGAGTAACTAACTCGACGAGAGCAATTGTATTTGGCACTTTCTCGAGTAGGATTTACTAAAAATAAATACGCTTCGTTGCCACCTACAAATACCAAAGCCAACGTAGTGTACAATTTTTTTTTAATTAGGGATTCATGGTCGTTTTAATTAGCATGATTATTACTTAAATGTATGTGAATTTAATTTGTTGAATTGAATTTATGTTTACCCGTGCGAAGCCGGGACGGGCCGCTAGTATTAAATAATTTAGAAGAACATTTGTCAGAAAAACTAGGTTTCATACTTATTCATCGTATTTCTAAAGCCTTCAAAACTTTTGATGCCTATTACCGAAATATTGAGTGTCACATAATATTACCTAAATTCATGGTAGAATCTCCAGATATTAACTGGCTTAGCCGCAACCTTTTCTAAGTAAATTGTAGTGACGGAATATTTAGTGTCTGTATAATTTTGAAGTTCATCGATCCCAAATATATTATATGTATAACACAAATTTATTGTTTACATCTATATTTACGTATACATTTGTATTTCTTTTAAAAAATTAAAGTACTTGTGTTACGAACATCAGTTATTAGAGGTATCACAAATATAATAAATGAATAAGTAACGTGTAAATACATATGTATTTATATTTAACGTGCAGATGCAGAACAGATACAAATGTCATCATATAAATATTAGTAGTCCTGGGTGGGGACCGAACCCACGACCTTTGGCGCACACGATGACATGATTATCTGCGCTATTGGACCTGTAGTGTGAAGTCACTCACTTTAAGCGACTTCTCTTGGAGTCAGTGCAACATTTTATGTTGTATGATTTTATTATTATTATTATACAGTGCAAATCAAATATTTATTTATGAGCCATAAAATCTTAAGTACTCAAACCGATCTGGCTCTCCTAAACTCGTAAATAAATAGTAACTATATATTTCCTATAATTTAACGACTTATATCTTTGTCTTCAGGTACATCCTATCCCTCGCACTCGCTGATCTCCTGGTAATCATCACATGCGTGCCTTTCACTTCGATTGTGTACACGGTAGAGTCCTGGCCCTGGGGCGACACTGTCTGCCGAGTGTCTGAAGCCGCGAAAGACGTCAGCATCGGGGTGTCAGTATTTACTCTGACAGCCCTATCTGCTGACAGGTACTTCGCGATCGTGGATCCACTAAGGAAACTGCATGCGACTGGTGAGTTTTATTTATTTTATGACGGATTTTCTATTGCTTATTTTAGTCATAGTTACAGGCTTATATTTTATTCAAGTAGGTCTAATAAAAACACTTTAAAACAATAAAAAAATATATTTCTGTTATAATAATAACACTAATATTTCCAATAAGAAAGTGATATTTCGCATATTATACAAATATATATATATACAACACAACATATGGCCATAGGGATCATAAAAGTCATCTAACATAGATAATTTCATCAGGCCTACCTTAAACTAGTTTGTCGGTGCTAGACAAGTTTAAAATTGAGTTTACTGCAGGTCCTTTACGCGACCCACCAGAAAGGAACCTGTAAGAAAAACTGTGCGTGATAAAGATTCTACTAACACCACCTATGTTGGCGCTAATAAAACCCCTACCGTGTCGGCACTAACAAAACATAATCTTAAAGATAGTGGTTAAAGCAGTTTCATTGACTTTACACATATTAGGAGGTTTCGGATAAGGCTTCATAATGTATTCTGCAAAAATAATAGACGAAAAAAGCTTATTATTATCAATCAAATTACAAATTCGTGTTTCAGTGCTATAAGAATAGAGGATGAAGAGTTTTGACGTTTATTAAAACAGGGATATTTAAACACTTTACGTGGTATCATGCATATTGGGGCATGTTATTGTGCTGGTACTTGTACTGCGTTTTATTGTACATTATGTATTCTTTTATTAAAGTAATCCAAAATTATTTTTTTACCTATTCAGGAAAATCTAAAGCATATCGTATCATATCATTTTCAAAATAGAAGGTTATAGAAAGTATTCTTTAATTTTCTATATCGAAGAATAATTTGATTTCGTCTTAAATTGTGAAGAAGCCTTCGTAGAATGCTTTTTAATCAATGGACATATTAAAACAAGTAAAAATAAATAACATAACTGAACATTATTTAAAAGGATAAGGGAATGTGATGGACTAGGGGACAACAACAAAAAACAAGGACAACAAGCTAAATTCTTCCATTAGGATTAACCTTGTCAGACCTTCTGGTTTTTGCAGGAAGACGTCCAGATTTAGTTTATAATTAACTGCGCTGCGTTAGGCTGATTTTCTGTAGGTTTCGTAAAAATAGCGATAAGAAAAGTTCTGTTGGAAGATAAATAAATTAATTATATTTGGTTCTAGCAAATTTTCAAAATCCCTATTTGCCCACAC
Source organism: Heortia vitessoides (assembly GCA_020976665.1). Lineage (NCBI taxonomy): Eukaryota > Metazoa > Arthropoda > Insecta > Lepidoptera > Crambidae > Heortia > Heortia vitessoides. Next base: position 13,468,687 of record JACJUM010005601.1, read on the forward strand.
AAATGATATGATAATAATGAAATGACATTAAATTTTTGGATCTACATGGGAATTTTAGAATCGTTTTCCATTTTAAAAGCAAAATTTTATGAAAATGAGTCGATTATATATACTACGCCAGAGTTACCGATATTATTTAAATTCATTTAACAGTAACAATAACCTCATGTCTCAGAGTAACATAAACCGTAATTTATAGTAAACATTACCAAAATGTTTGTGTGTGAAAAAAGTAAATATCGGTCGCAGTAAAGTAAAGTACTATAAAGCCTTGATACAAAATCATTAAAGCATGATCTAAGCTATAGTAAACTGTTCAGCTCAGGATTTATTTATTTATTTAACTTTATTGCACAAAATGTTACAAAATGTACAAATGGCGGACTTAATGCCAGATGGCATTATCTCCCAGTCAACCATTAGACAAAACTGAAAAATATATAGATATAGTGGTGCAGGATCTCTCGAAGGCATTAGGCTTCCGAAGGCATAGAAGAAATAAGAGATTGGAATGCGGCCACCTTGGTTATGTCACCATCGTAAACTCTGTCGATGATAATTGCCTCTCAAGACACCTGGTACAGGAAAGGGAAATTCTACTCTGCCAGTACCTCACGGCAAAGGCTGAGGGATTCGGACAGTTCTGTATTCGAAATTAAAATCAATGCCATATGACAACAAACTAGCACCCCTATTGAGACTGTTAATTATCCGAATACAATTTGAACATAAAGTTGAATTTGTGATTTACGTAAATATCCTATCTATTTAGCTAAATTATGATAATTACAAAATTTAGCGAGGCGAGTGAGGCGAGACGAAAATTAACGATATAAAATGAGTGTCAGATTTCGTTCCATAATTTGGGAAGTTTGTAATTTTTTTAGGAAAATGCTTATAACTTATTTTCTCATAATGTCGGTCGACTCGCCAAAGTTGGATATACTTAATTACATGTTAATCTCGTAATTTATTTGAATGTGAAGATTATAACTGACACTTATTTATATATATGAACACAATTTGGACTTTAATTAAGTTATTGTTATACCACATGTTTGTAATCGAGTGTATGATTTGATCAGAACCAGCTTATTATTTTAAATGGTTAGTGGTAAGAAGCTAAGTAATCAGCAACGTATTAATTTAGCCGTAGCATACCGGCCGCCGGCTGCCGGTGCATGAGGTACCGGCAGAGTAGAATGCTACCTTCCCCTGTACTAGTTGTCGTAAGATGCAACTAAGATACCAGAACCGACAGATGGCGGTATATCTAAAGCAGCTTCAATGTAAAAGGCGGGGATGGGCAGCAGCATCCCCATCGCGAAAACTGAACTCTGCGATTGCCAACACGTTTGCTTAGCGCGGCAATTATGAGGATTAATAGAAGTCGTAAGAGGCTACCGAGTTCCAATGACAGATGGCAGTGTATCCATTCAAAATGAGAATCGTGCGTGTCAATTCTGAATAAAAACTCTAATGACCGACCTTATTTCTTCAGAAAGCCAATGTCATACATGGGTCAACCACGTCAGATTGTATGATTAATTACCGCGTCGTCAGCATAATCAAATACCACGTATTAATGAGTGTTATTATCAATCAAAGTTGATTTTCCTTTACCCGCTGCTTTTTTCCACACAAAACAGTTAATGAAGGAAAAATATACTGATAGTCAATTAGGCGTAAAACGAACCTTGGCAAGATTGATGAGTAACCTAATGCATCGAATAATTTTACTACAAGAAACAAAGTACATTGGAAATATCTTTACTGTTGGGTCGTTAGTTAAAGACAACATTTATTTTTACTGATAGCTTTCCTTAATTGCGATGTCAAGGCAATACGTAATTAACGATAGGATACGGGGAAACCTGTGCTTCGGGTTCCGAGTGTGATTAAACCTGTAACTAGCGAGACTTCCATGTCCTGCTTGAATCTACCAACACAGAAGCAAAATTTGACGTTTTTGCCACCAAATAATAATATAACTATATCAACGTGGGGTAACAGAGTAGAGTAGTACTTACCCCTACACTAGGTGTCGTTGGAGCCGACTGTAGAACCAAAATTATTAAATACCGATATATATTCCTGAAATAATGTAGCGCTAATACAATAGGATGGGGATGGGCAGTAGAAAGTCCATTGCAAAGTTTCGCTCTGTGATTGCCACCACGCCAGCCCAGCGCGACAGTTATGGACAAGGGGTACCTATATCCAGCATTGGAATTTTAACGGCTGTTTTGATAATTGAAGATCCTCAGAAGAGTACCGTACCGCCGTGAGGTACCAGCGAAGTAGAATAGTACCTCCCAATGCACCAAATATCGTAAAAGGTGACTGTGGTACCAGAACCGATAGATGGCGGTATATCCATCCGAGACAGTGTAGCTCAAATGCATAAGTGGGGATGAGCAGCAACATCCCCGTCATGAAAGTTGTGCTCTGCGAATGACAACACGCTTGTCCAGTGCGGCAATTATGGACAAAATTTCCCCTTTCTTTGGAAGGCCTATGTCCAGCAGTGGACTTCCAATGGCTGGTATGATAATATAGTATATATTATTGATACAATACACACATATTATTGACAGATCTATAAGAAACTATATTCCTTTTGACAGATTACACCTTCACTTTAGCAGCTAACGGGGAAGCTGCAATTGCACTAACAGTTGATGACATAACGTTGAAACGAGTTGAAAATGGGAAGGTTTTATTTTCTCATAGATACCTAATTTCGCGATCGTGAGACAGAACTTCCATCCAAGCTTTATCATAAACAGTAATATTATTGCAGCCACTCGCTCGCAGCGACCGAGCTCGGTATAGAAACCGGAACGTTGCCTTCGATACGCAGTAGAGATAGTAGGTATATGTCATATAAAAATATGATAGGATTTGGTTATATCATTTAATTAAAACTACATTGGTGATGGTAGGTAAGTATGACATATAAAAAACATGATAAGATTCGGTAAAACCATGTTATAAAACCTACATTGATGCTAGTTGATACTGGTACAAATATTATAGAATAAAACACTAACGATTTCTATTACTACGACTATTTTTTGTTTGTCTATATTCACAAATATGTTAACTGCATCTTCTAATCTGGCAGTATTGCAATGTTATGGTTAATGCTTGATCAATTGTGTATTCATATATACATATATATATATATATATATATATACATATAAATATATAAATAAATATAAATATAAATATATATATATATATATATATATATAGTTATATAATATCAATATAAATAGCAATATCAATCCAAAATACCAATCCAATGTTCTACGGCCTCACAAAAATAAAGTGACGCGCATTTCAAGGCGTTAAAGCTAGTTTTCATGTAAAAAATTTAATATGATCTAGCGCTTTTGCGTGCGTTTAGTTTTTCAACATAAAAATGTAAATTAATAAATAATTACATGTTTGGATTATATATCTTAATTCCATTGTTACTTATTTGCCGACTGTTTTTTTATTTTGAAAGAAAATATTTTAGTAGAAACTACACTAATATATGAGTTTTTTGAATTTTACTCCTTTATCGTAAACAGAATATTGTATACTCCCAAATAAAGTAAAAACTGAATTCCTTTTACACGAATTGTATATACTGACGAATTGTGTATACACGAATAAAAGTGTATATATTCAAAATTAACTCTGTGTTTCTTTCCAGAATTAGTTATTTTGACGGGCCCAATGACCACTCAGTAGTGTGCCTAGCTTGTTAGCCAAATGTCGTGGGTTTGACAAATATTTACTTAACAAATTATTATTTGTATTTATTAGGTTTATATATATTTAGGTACTATATGGGTTCACTTGATTATCTGATATCTGTAACACAAGCGACATATATCAAAGTCAGTTCAATATATGAGATGTTGAGTAAGTTTATTATTCATTACTTTGTTTGTACCTGTTTTATTGTAGGAAATAGGTTTCAGTTATGGTTTCCTATTTTTATGTTTTTAAACGAGTAGTAGTTTAGTGAACAAGTTTAATCAGACCAAAATTTAATCTATTAGCATTTTCATAACCCAAACAATAGACGCTTGCAATCTCGCAAGATAAAAGTCTAGTTGATAGCTTTAGTCCCTTCATACGGATACGCGACATCATCCCATTCTCAAACAGACAAATCGGGATTCGGGAAAAACCGTTTTATTTCAATATCAATGTTTGTAATCCTGTTATCTGTGAGGCGCAGCTTAGTAAACCTGTCCACCGTTTTATGATCAAAGTACGCATTTAGTTTCACTTAAAGAATATAAGGAAATACAAAGATTTAAGGTCATTGTAGTTTTTTAAATATGCTGAGGCATATGCAGTATGCACGGTACGATACGGTATGTATAAACTGCGTAGTTTATTTAACTTTATTAATATAAAAATTACTCAAAAATCATTCTCCTTTTTTTCATTTACCAAGTTTACAAACAAGCCTACAGTCCGCGTGATAGTAATCGCCACTACAAGACAATAGACTCTTGTATTATCACGAGCGCGTTGTCAAGCTTGCGACTAGAAGATATTATACCACATTACTGAGTAATTTTACTGTCTCTCTCACCCTTTAAACCGGAACAATGCGAATGGTGCTATTTGGCGGTAATAATAGATGAGAGTGAGATCAATGCAGATTGACATTCGTATGACGTATCTACCTCAAGTTTTTTTTTACCGGCATTCTCGGTTGCCGCAAGGTATCCGAAACGTCGAATAAAATAAGGTAAAAAGTGAAATAAACCGTGTTTTAGGCCGGTAAAAGAGTAGTTTTATTCAGAGAAATTAGCGCGTAAATATTAGAAAGTATTATTGAGGCCTCGTCATCATCATATTATCCATTGAACATCCATTGTTGGAGACAGGTTTCCCCAAGGAAGAGGAAAATTTGCCCATAATAGCCGCATTGAGTTATCGAAGCGGAAGAGTATAGTTACCCAACCATACCATACCATTCCCGTCCTGTGCATTTGAGCTACGCTGTTTTAAATACATATATATTTGGCAATCTGTCAGTTAAGCACTTCAGTCGCATCAAATGACATTTAATAAAGGGGGCTTGGAGGAAGGGTTAATAATATACTGCTGTGCTGGTTGAGGTATGAGGTCTGCTCGTTGAGGTAGGTTGAGGTACCAAATGTAAAACACCAAATTTAATTTTGTTACTTTAAGAGGTTTTTAGCTATACAAAAAGCTGAAATATGTTTAAGATTATATTTTGTAAAAAAAAGATAGGCATAGGATAGATGCAGGTTCGACTCCCGCCTCACACCTAAGACAAGTAGATTTTTTTACTAAGCTGCGAGATCTTTGGGGAATTGCAACTATTTTCGATACTCAATACGGCATTGGAATATATTTTCCGATACAATTTAACGTTTTGTTATTGTTCAAAAATACAATTCTTTTTGTTATATTATACTTTCCGCTTTGTTTTAATTATATTACTGTACAATTCGTATATGAATTCACACAATATCTCATACATTCACCTGACTCTGAGATACGTCGCTTGAAACACTTGTGTAAAGGACATCAGATAACAAAAAAATCACAGATGTGATACTTGAATAGATATTTAACTTCCAGGTACAGAACAATCAGAAATATATATCGTAACCTATATGACATATTGTAAACTATATAAGATATATAAATTATCTTAATAAAAATGAATACCGCGCCAAAGTTCGGGCGTCATTAAAAATAACTTTTTAATTTGTATAGGTTATGGATGTGAAAATAATAAATCATTGGATTATTTGTTACCTGTGATATTCAAAGAGAATATGAATTCGATTTTACAATGCATAAAACCAATAGCATACTATATGTACTTTTACTAAACTTAGAAAAGAAAACCAGTGAATGCTTGCAAGGTTACTGGTATTTTAGAACAAAAATAGTTCTTGCCATTTTTTGCATGTCTATATTACTAAAAATATTCATATCGTCCAGCCACATAAAGGAGAATTTATCCCCAGTATCCCTGATTGATGTTACTATCTTTGGCAAGAGACTCGTAAAAATGTCCTTTTCTGTCTTCTTACTTTCATTGTATAATGATTCAATGGAGGGGATACTTATATTTGGTCTTCTGATTATTTTATTAAACCCTGTGCCCTGTTACGACATTTATCTTGCACTATTTCAATTGATATGTATGGTGCATATGAATTATTACGTAAAATTTTATTTCTGAATTCAAAAGGTAACAAACATATTTGATACTGACGGGCCCGAATGGCGCAGACGGTAGTGATCCTATCTTGTGCGCCATAGGTCGTGAGTTCGATTCCCACCCAGAGCAAATATTTATACGACGATGTTGGTATTTGTTCTGTATCTAGGTGTTAAATATATGTAATAAAATAGTATATTTGTGGATCCTCTATTGTCTTCTTTTAGCAATAAATATTTTTTGCAATTAATTAAATAATATTTTACGTAGGTGAGTAATATTTTCTTCTTTTGCGTTCGGCAATTTATTATTACTGCCAAAGCTGAACTTTTGGATTACTTGCTTGAAGTGTCAAGTTTAATTGAAATATTTACTGCTTTGGCTGTTTGATCGTGTTTTAAGTGCTTTCGGTTAGTGCTTAGATATTACGAAACTTGGGAACTTTGCTCATATACATCTATACAGTATATAATAAAGTCCTAGCTCCATAGACTTGGCTTGAGTTTATTTTTTATATATTTATACTACACCCATACAATACGTGCACTATGAAATATATTAAACATATTTGATATATTATAAAGAGTAACCGATGGCCGATGGAGTCGTAAGGTTCTGGAATGGAGACTACATACCGGCAAGCGCAGCGTAGGACGTCCACCCGCAAGATGGACAGACGGTCTGGCTAGAACCGCAGGCTGCGCTGGACACAGGCCGCATAGAATCAGTCCTATTGGATATTACTTGGGGAGGCCTATGTTCAGCAGTGGACGTCTTGTTTTAAAATAATATACAATAGAAATACATGTCATAATTATTAAAAATAAATATATATTTGTAACATTTGGCATATGTGTATATACATACTGTTTTGTTTATGGTTAAGATCTATATTCATCATCATACCTGTATTAACCGTTTGAAGTCCACTGTTAGACACAGGCCTCCCCAACAAAGGGTTAATTTAGCACATAACTTTCACGCTGGGCAGGCGTGATGGCAATCGATAGATCTTAGCTATCGCAGCAAGGATGCTACTGCCCATCCCCATCCGTACCTATGACTCTGAAACCTCAGCCACCTCATACGACTCCTGGTACAAGTGGAGATGCTATTCCACTCTGCCAGCCCACGGCATACCCTGCCGCGCCCCACCGCAATAGTGAAATTAAAAATGGTATATAAATGACTATTCTTTTTGTCAGTATAACTAATAATTTGTATTTTTAAGTCAAACAGCTATCTGGACAACAATATAATAATAAAAAGGACTAGGTTTTAGGCCGTATTAGTAAAAATTAATGTTAATAACAGGGCTGAAGTATATTTAAAAAAAACTGCGAAAGACGTAAAAGCAAACATGAAGATTTCATACAATGTCGTTCATATTGTGACTTACAACAAAAATGCAATCAAAGATCAATTCTCATAAAAAGTGTAAATCTACAAAACTATCACTACTCGCCTTTTATTATATTATATATAATAATAATATTACTCCAATAATTGGGATAAATAAAATAAAGACGTAATTGCGTTTCTCTGTAATAATGAACGAACTATTTACAAAATGCATTTTCTTTACATTTAAACAATTACATGATGTTCTTATATTCAACAAAATATTACTTTACCTATAATAATGAAAGAAACAACATTTTAAGCCTTTACTTCAGGTCTTTTAAAATAATTTCTTTTTATAATTCAACATATATATATAACAGGGCCCAATAAAATAATTTTAAACAACAATGTTAAGAATGTTTATTCTTCCCGCAGAATTTTTGTCTAAAAAACATGTCTAGAATCAAGTCTTAGTCAGCCTAGCTCCACTTCAATGTAAATTTGTTTAACATTCTAAAAACCTAACACCGTCTATTTTAGATAGAAACAAACACAAAATAAACAAACAATCCCACGAAAGTATAAATAGTTGGATCATATCACCAAAATAAACTCAAGGCAGCACATTCAACTATCAACAAGTATCAATTCCCATTTACTATAACAACTTCCATTTCCCTCATGGATTGATTCCGAAACTAACATTGTTCCATTGGATGGTCCGTTTAATTCTATGGTAGCTGGATGAAACTTTTGTTTATAAATTTATTAACACCGATGAGGAAAATAAAGAAAGCTTCCTGCTTCGTCCAACATTACGCTCGAGTTTGCGCAGACAGTTCGAGGAATACACCCCGGTCTCTTAACCGAAATCTTAAGAATCCACATCTTTGGAAGAACACATCATAGTGTTGTTCTGAACACATTATTTAGTTTATCTTCATGAGAAATTGAACTTGCACTTCGTAAAAGTGTATACTCAATTCTAGCGAGAAGAAGTTCATAGTAATCCTCTGTGCGTCATGTTAATTAAATCTGATGCATGACGTATGCAACCGGTCTGGTATTATTGTAACTATAAGAGTTAATAACTGTTATTAATCGTGAAATACCGGTAGGGTAGAATAGTACCTCACTCTGTACCAGGTGTGGTATAAGGTGACTGAGGTACCAGAACCGACTTATCGCGGTATAAATATTCGAAACAGTGTCAAATATACAGGGTGGGGCTTGCCTAGCGTGGCATTTATGGATAAAAATCGCTCTTTTTTAGGGAGACCTGATAATGAATACCGCTAGTACTTGATGTCTGGGACTCTTCCATTCCTAGACACCGAATTTACTTAGGGAAAATATTTTTTAATACCAAATATAGTATTTGTTAGGGTTAAAGATATGGCGAAGTTTTATTAAAATCGTTAAAACCGACAAGTACTACTAAATTAATTATAAACCGGCCCCATGGCGCAGATGGTAGAGATCCTATCTTGTGCGTTAAATTTCGTGGGTTCGATCCTCACCCAGGACAAATATTAAAATGATAATATTTGTGTTTGTTCTGTGCCTGGGTGTAAGATGTATTATTAAATTATAATATTTGTGATTCTTCTGTTGCATGACGTCCGTAACACAAATACTTTAAAAAACTTATTTCGGAGTCAGATCAATGTATGAAATGTTGTGTGAATCTGTGGGATTTCAAAAAAGTTTTTATTAATATTAATAAGTCGTATATAGCCGACACTACGCCATTAACTGAACCTTAAAATACAAATAAGACCAAATATGATGAATTCTAGCCCATTTAACATACGGTTGGCATCACAACTTTGGAAACTCATCATAGTGCAGCATATAGCAGTCCATGAAAACTACGATTATACTCGTAAATAAATTATACTGTGACAAAATTCTAGAGTACGTTCAGATCATGTACCGATCTATCTGCGGGGAATTTTCCGAGAAACTGTCTTATAATTTGCAAGAATATAAAACACATTTCATATATATACCAATATACACACGTACTCGTGCACAAGGGTTTTACATAGGGGAGCACATATAGGATTTTTTGAAAATTCATCCCCTTAAAAAATGGTAATGCAAGCTTATTAAACATTTTTTTTCTGAAAATATAAAAATAACAGATTTTTAAAATAATAATATAAAATACTTTTAGTTATTTTATCTGTTAGAGGTAAACTGCTAAAAAGTTTAAATTCCAACGGGAATTTTACCGCGCATGGCTATACCTCAGTTATGTACCAAGGAGTTAGACAACTTGATTATTTATTTAATATTCGCATGGGGACGGAAACCACGCGAGGGAAACCGCGAGGCACTGATAATATTCAATTATTGAGAACTGATAGAGCGTCAATTGCGGAAAATCATATATATTAATTCATTTATCGATGTTCCAAGCTATAAGGTACTCGCACAAAGTATATATTACCCAATCCCATAAAGCTTTGTAAACAGAAAATAATTAAGTCTAACAGCCTTCGTACTTTTGAAACAAATTAGATAGATACGAGTACATATATGTACTAGACCTAGACAACACATTTCGCGTTCCGTAAAAAGATTTTCATCTTTATTATATTCTGTCTATACGTGTCCTTGAATATTCTGGTTATTTTATTTATAGGGCATGATAAATGTGACAGGCAAGGTGAGCCTGATGAAAAAAAATTGTAGAACTGTCTGTGTATAACAAATATCCTATAATGAGACTGTTGAAAACATTTAATAAATTTAGTGTTAAAGGAACGACTGGGGCGGAAAATTAAATGAAAGTATAAGCTCGTATTTTATTCTATAGTTCTATTTTACTTAATAATAATAATATATTCCAACAACATTTTAACAATTCTAACATTCTTTTACATTGACCTCGACCTCGAGATAAGTCGATAATCTCAGGAATTGCTGGCACTGGTCAGATTTAAAAAAACTTTCTGTGTTGGATAGTCCAATTTTTGAGGTAGGCTACTATGCCACGCGGGCACTGTTAGTCGCAAATGTATTGCTTAAGTAAATTTATATTTACCACCCAAAGATATAAATTCAAATATTATCGTATAAATATTTGACTCATATAAACGTGTACGTTTAAAAGAATTTTAATATTTAACTAAAACATATAGATTTAAATGTTTAAGATACTACAATAAACCAGCTTTAACATTATTTCTATCCAAAGGTTGCCTTTAATACCTACCATTCCATTTTTTGTGATGTTCTGGTGTTGTTTTTGTTGGTGTACAATAAAGAGTATAATATTATTAATAAATTGCCCATTACACATATGGGCTATAATTAAAACAGACTCAAATCACACACACACGTATAATAAGATATAACAAATATATGAAAAGCAAGTCAGGGTTTGGTAATGTCCTCTTCGCAGTAAACAGGCGCACATTTTAATGACTCGAGACATCGTTACGTCAGCATTTCTCCGCCCCCCGTCGACTTGGCATCCGGACATATACTGTTAAACAAATTTGAATTCTTAATGCAGAAAGTCGTTCGGTAAATTGTGATGTCGAAGGATGTGCGGAGTTGGAGATTTTTCACGTTTATTAATGCTGTGTCTCGAAGTCAGGCCCATAGGTGCTTAAGTGTGTGGGTACTTGACTCTAGAGACGATAGTTAACTTGGTTCTATCTAGCAAAACAGACTAAAATAAGCTAGCAAACTGTCTTCAAGACAGATTATAAGATAGGGTCTGTTTAATACGTATTTAATATTACGAACGCTAAAGATAAGAATACATATTTTTTCCTATTTGTTGCAAACACAGTTAAGTAGACTTTAAAAAATGTAGTATAACCCCAATGTTCTAGGACTACTAGGATTAAGTTGTGGTAATAAAATAAAGTATGTCATTATAATTTATCTGGAATGCATTTAAAGTCAACCGACTGTAAAAGGGGCCTTGAAACCACAAGTTGAGTAGAATGGTACCTCCTTCTATACGAGGTGCTGTAAGAGGCAACTAAAGAGGCAACTAAATACGGAACAGACAGTTAGCGGTATATCCAACCTACGACCGTGATTGCCACCACGCCCGACCAGCACGGCAAATAAACATGGTGCTGGATTATGACGTTAAATCTAACGGCATCCCAAGAAATGTACGAGAGACTCACAGGTATACCAAATACCAGATGGTCTGCATTGGAACCTCACTTTTGCCTATTCCTACCGCAATGCAATAAGTAGCGTTCGTATTGCTGTGTACTTGTTTCAAGGGTAAGATAGCTATTGATATTATTAGGTTAGATAACATAAAATCTTCAATTTACACGGTGGGTAATGTGTTCTGCGCTTACTATCACTCGGACCGCATGCTTGTTTGTTGACTTACATAAAAAAAAAACAAGTAAAAAATGGTCGTCTATTTGCACGAGCAGTTCTGGATCTTACTGCTATGCATTTAAGTGAAACGTGAAACAACATCCCAGGGACTATTATTAACTAAGACTGACGGTTATCATTTAATGGCACCAGACGTACGTGGCCCAGATTGAGATCCCGTCATTTGGAAGGGATGCTCAAGCTAGCTGATTGTTTCCGTCATTTCTCTAAGGCTGTATAGGCTATATAGTTATGTTTGGATATGACCTGGAATAGATATGACTCTGTTTTTACAGAACAAGGGATCGACATGATTTTTTTAATAACACAATTTTCATGCGATCGTCCGGGCGAAAGTCGGGAGGCAAAAGCTAAATACACTTCAAATATTTGTTATCAAAATAATGAAAGGTGATCTGCCTTTACCGCAAACAGTAAACAGTACTTTTGGGTGTGCCAAAGCGATATAAAGAGTCCTGCCACACCTTAACATCTATCAGAATATACAGTACCTTTAATAACCTTTCAAGTGTTACCGCTTTTATTATGGACTTTTTTAAATTGTTATAAATACGAAATACAATAATAATATTTTATTACACTGGGTCCAACAACAAGCATGATAAGCGTTGCCACAGCCTGCTCGTTTTATCACAAGGATATTACAAGCACGTTGCTAGCTTTGCGACTTGAAGATGTTATGTCACATTACCCAGTAATTTCACTGCCTCTTTCACCCTTCAAACCGGAACACAGCAAAAACACTGCTGTTTTGCGGTAAAAAAGGTGAGATTGAGGTACTAATGTAGACCACATTGTAATGAGGTCTACCTCTAAGTTGCTCGTTCACTTTGAACTTTAGAATGATCATCATCTTTGTTAGCCATAGAACGTCCACTGCTGGACATAGGCCTCCCCGAGTAAGGGGGACTTTTGCCCATAAATTGCCGCACTGATAAGTTGTAGTAGCAACCGCAAAGCGTAGCTTCGGGCCAAGAATGCTGCTACCCAATCCATCCCTTTTGCATTTGAGTTACACTGTTTTGGTTCTCAACTCAGTCGCTTTTTACGACACCTGGCTTAGACAGAGGTATTATTCAACTCTGCTTGTATCCCACAGCTACCTCACTTTAAGCTTAAACACGCGGTACGTTTAACTGTAAATTGCACCACTACTTTTAATGTGCCGAAGCATTTTATTTAATATAATAAATTAATTAACACAATATCTCATTGACACATTGACCTGACTTCGAGATAAATAACGTAAAGAGCCTATGTTACGGATATCAGAAAATTATAAATTTTTATCCCGGGCATGGATCGAACTCATGGCATTTAGTGCAAAAAACCCAATGAGACAGCAGGTCCATTAATATTATCTAATAAATAAGCCTTTAATTAGTTTTTGAAACCATTTCCGGACAAAGAGATCTATGTTAGTGGCGGCACAACATGTTTTTTTGAGAAAAAGTAGTAATTTTTAAGAAAAAAAAAGTTTTGTTAAGAAAAGTAGTCTTAATAGTTTCAGTTAAGTTAATGTTGATAACTGTGTTCATAAAGGCATTATTAATGTGTATTTCCCATTTTCCTGTACTTTAGCCGTCAGTTATCGCTTGTCAAACATCTTGAGAAGATTACGCTCGATCCCGATTTAATCCTCTATGGATGAGGAAAAGCTGCTATATCTCATCCCATGAAACGTATTCCTTAATCTTTTATTGATATTCATGATTACTGCTCGGTTTCCCCTGCTTTTGATTTTTTGTGTGAGATTTTGTTGTTTTCTATTTATTTTGTTTATATTTATAGGACTTATGTGATCGTGTTCGTCTAAATTATAGGACGTTTGACAATGGATATTCAAACTGAATCTGGTTTGAATCATTGATTTATATTTATGTAGTTTAATAGAAACGATACATTGTTTTTGTTTCGTTATCTGTATATATATATAAAAGGTATATATATATATATATAATTTTACAGTACGTGAGTTCGTCACTGAACTCCGCCCAAGCAACTAGACCGATTTAAATAATTTTTTGTATGCGTTTGGGGGATACATAAATTAGTCCGATAGATGGCACTGCAGTCGGTGTCAAAGCTATTTACACTGAACAGCTGGATCAATTTGAATGAATTTTGTAATTGCATTCAAGTAGGGGCCTAGATGATTAAATGAATTTTAATCATCCAGGCCAAACATTATTAGGTATAAATTAAGATTAGTTAAAATTAAGATAAATTTATGATATATCAGTAAAAACGTTGAATATATAATCAGTTATTTAGGATTGGCATTAACCATCAGATATACCGTTTTTCAAATTGTTAGTAAAATAATATTTATTTAGCACAAACAAATAACAGTTAGAAAAAAAAACAACAGTTGTGTATTATCAGAATCAAGCACGGCTCAGAACGACTAATTTAGCGTATAGCCATGATTTTCAGTTGCCACCAGTTGACGACCGAAAAAGACGGTAGTAAAAATTTTATGGCTGTAACAGGTGTCGTAAGAGGCGACTGAGGAATCATCTCTGCGCTTCCCAATACGTTTGCCCAGCACGGCAATTATGGGCTAAATTCCCCCTTCTTGGGGAGGCGTAGATCCAGCAGTGGACTACCAATGGCTGAAAATGATGATGAAAAATATTTTATTACTTTATGCTGAGACCGAATAACATAAAAAGCAATTTAATATCGTACATTGAAGTGGCCTGGTATATAGAAAAAGCAAGTAAAAGGAATCTCGGAAAGGTATGAAAAATAATAGACTATGTAGTTTTTATAAGGATCCCATTAGTTATTATTGACAATTGAAACGACCACGTTACAAGGCATTACTCAAATCATTTTTTAGCCGTGTGGCACCAGTAGCACCTGGGTACCACCCCGATAGTACCCATAGTAGAATAGTAGCTCCCCCTGCACCAGGCGTCGTGAAAGGTGACGGAGGTACCAGAACCGACAGATAGCGGTATTCATCCGTATTAGTGTAACTCAAATGCACGGGGCGGGGATGGGTAGCAGCATTCTCGTCGCGAAAACTCCGCTCTGCGATTGTCAACACGTTAGCCCAGCGCGGCAATTATGGGCAAAAATCCTCTTTTCATGAACCTTCCAATGTCCAGCTGTGAACTTTCAATGGCTGATATGACGAATAATACATAAAAAAAAATAATAATAATTTTTATCTAACTGAAATTATTACGCATTTTTTCCACTAATAAACGACACGATAGAAATAGTAAGTCCCGAATCAAAACTAGTCCGTAATGTTTACGTCTAATGAGTCGGATTACTTGTAAACATGTAAACCACGGGTTTTAAAACTGTTTATTGATAATAAACTCCGCCATAAAACATAGGTAAGACTAACCACATGACGAGAAACTCAATGTTACAGATGTGATTAACGCCTTCAATGTTGCTAATAAAACATGGCTAATGTAAACTTTGTCCGTGTAATATTTCCTGTGGTAATTAGGAGATATGTTATGTAAGCGTATTTGAAAGTATTTGATAATCGAAATAAAAATTCCAACAAATATACAGAATTATTTATTTTATTTATTTAACTTTATTGCACAGAATGTTACAAAATGTATAAATAGCGGACTTAATGCCAGATGGCATTAT
>JACJUM010005601.1:13484659-13501119 GCA_020976665.1 Heortia vitessoides
TGTGGTGCAGGCAATATATATACAAAATAGATAAACGTGGCATACATATTTGTATAAATAAACGCAATAAATGCATATAAAAAAAAGTTGCCGCTGGGGCAGGCGTGGTGACATCAGCACAGCATAGCTTTCTCACGGAAATGATTTTGCCTTTCCCCGCCTTGTTAATTTTGAGCTACACTATTCTAAGTGGATATACCGCCACCTACTGGTTCTTGTACCCTAGCATCGCTACCATCTGGTAGAAGATCATCAGAAACAGGGTTACTATTATCTGCCAGTGCTCTCTAAGCAGCATTATCAATACTATACTTTTGAAGAAACGTATTTAAAAAAGAAACAATCATGCAAAGCTAATTGCAATCCACTTGTATTTAATATTAAAAAAGGTCGAAACAGAACACTTATAAATAAACAATTGCAAATCGCACTGTAAAGATGTAAACACTTATTTATTAACAAGTCAATTTGATCAAAGCTAAAACTACCTGAATGAGTTCTAAAAAATGATAAATAAAGAAAGTTATCGTTACATCATCATGTCAGCCATACAAATTCTACTGCTGGACATAGGCCGGAAATTTCTGCTGGCCATTCTGTAGTATATCTACTGCGCTGTGTCGGATGGATATATCGCCACCTTATACCACACAAACAATAAATATTTCTTTTTATTTTCTCATTAATCAGATATTGTAAATATTATATATATTATTATCAACTGGAACTTTAAACTAACTTTTTTTAACTGACCCATTTAGATTAAGATTTTATTGCTTCAGTAAATTCATGATAAAATTACTAACGAAACCATTAAACGCTTCCAACCAATTCTGTTAATAAAACGCTTTGATGATTTAATACTCTCGGAAAATAATTGGTGGATATTCGAATAAAACTCGTCTATTCCAACCCACCTGAATAACGTACGAAATGTGCGAACAAAATTTCATTATCTTGCGATCGAAACCCTGAATTCGACCTACCTCATCCCAATGGTATCCCGCTGTTTGTTGGGAGTGATTAATACTCCCTCAACTAGTGGTTTTTCCTGGTTAGAGTTGAATTGAATCGGGATTATATAGCATTTATTTTTTAATCAAGAGTCTGAAATAAGAACCTGAAATTCTTATTTTGGGTTTACTGGATTAACAGATTAAGACAAAAGAAATTGAAGGTGTTGTAATATACGACTAAGGTACCAGAATTGACAGTTGCGATATATCGATCCCAAATAGTATAGCTCAACAATAGACTTCCAAATGCTACTATGATGATATTTCAGAAATAAAAAAACTGACAATATGTTTAACAAACTTCAAAGATCCTAATAAAAATTCTTAAAAGACTTGTAATTAAGCAAAGAATAAACCCGATGAAGCATCGTTACAAAATCAATAAAATACTGATTATTATATATTTTTGAACGCACATTTCTCATAGCGATATGGGCAAAATAAATAATAAGATGCCTATTAAACTACATTAGGTTTACACACTTTAGCTGGCACTGAGTATATCTAACTTGCAACTAACTTCGTCGGCTACTTAACACTCATGTGGCTCAAGTTGGTAGCATAACGGATCTGTGGAAACATACATTTCGCAAAAAAATGGTACAACAGAAAAGTGACTGGTGAATCGTACACAGTATAGTAGGCTGTGGCGACAAACAGCTCACTTTGTTTCTCCCCTTGTACTGAGTGTTATAGAAGATATGACTGAGGCACTGACAGATGGCTGCACATTCACCCGAAACATCTTAGCTTAAATGTGATTGGGAATGCTGGGCGACTGGGTAAATGTCACTGGCCAAGAGCATTCCCGTCGTGATGCTACGCTCTGCGTTGGCCACCACGCCTGCCCATAAAAAACCGTTAAAAAAGTGAGGTACCTGTTGATGTTATCAATACACGAGGTAGAACTCGTTCAAAAGGTCGTCTGAATTCCTCACTCACATCTATTTCTACCGCCAAATAGCAGTGTTCGCATTGCTGTGTTCCGGTCTGAAGGCTGAGAGAGGCAGTGAATTTACAGGGTTATGTGGCATAATATGCTCAAGTCACAAAGTGGGTCACGTGTTAGTGATATACTTGTGATATTATGATCGTTTAGTGATCGTTTATGATATTACGATCAGTACAGCGATGCCTACTCTCGGACTGCAGGCTTGTTTGTCGTTTGTGTAATAAAAATAAACAATATGTAATAATGATTTAGGCAAATTTTATTTAAACACCTTTATTAACTTCGGATGAGAGACGAATAAAGAAGCTAATAAATATAATAAAGCATGTTGTTCAAACGATCGTAAATCTAATCCTAGGCTCAGGATCCTGAAAATATTTTAATAAATAATATATAAAAAAATTCACACGAAACTTTATCCGTTGACCTGACTCTCAGATACAAAGCTTAAAGCACTTGTGTTATGGATAATTGACAACAGAGGAATTACAAATATTGTACTTTGATACATATAAATAATACCCAGACACACAATAAAAATTTAAATTTGTTTTGGATTGGGATCGAACTCACGACCTTGGCGCACAAGATAAGGACACTCCATCTGCGCTATCGGGCCCGACAAAAAAATCGTCGAAAAGCCTCTAGAGGTGTGGCAATGACTTCTATATTTGTAAAGTTTATATTTCTTGGAATGCCGTAAGTAGAACTCTATTTACATAAAATGAGGATCAATTTCAAATGCAACACATCGTAGCGTGAAGGTGAAGACCTTAGAATGTAATAAGGGTTTTCACTCAATGATATAAGGGATGTTCGGTCAAATTATTTGCATCAAATTTATTTCATAACTTTAAACGAAGAACCTTAAAACTAAATTTTCCAAAATCCTCTATTTATACTTTCGTACGTTATAAAAGGGGGGTTCCTTCCTTTGTTCAAAATTGATAAAGATAATTGAGAAAATACAGATGATTTATCTTAAATGAGAATTATATTATTACATCACTTTCATTTTAATGAAATAGACGTGTTAAGCGAGTTGTGAAAAGATGTGAGCAAATAGCTTAAATAATCTTGTCGATATCGTCAACCACAAGCCCACCATATTCCATAGACATAGATGATTTCCGACGAGACGAGACGAGATCGCCAAAAGATTTTCAGACCGACTGCAAGGTCTGGTCCAATTGGATCTTTATGAATTTGAAGTCATTAAATTTATAAACTGTCCTTTTATTATTACTAGGTTGGCCAACAAGCATGTGGACTGCGTGATAGTAATCGCCACCGCAGCCTGCGAACACTCATATTATCACAAGGTTATCACTAATACGCTGCCACCCTGGTCACTAGAAGATATTATCACCCAGTAATTTCACTACCTCTCTCACCCTTCAAAACGGAATCCGATAATGCGAGCACTCCTATTTGGCGTTAGCAATAAATGAGCAAGGTACCAATGCAGACGACTTTTGTATAAGGTCTACCTTATTTCGAAATATGAACATCCGTAAAGCAATACCAAACACTTGTGAACTAATGTTATCAATATGCAAAATACCAGAAAATATTGTCAATAACTAGTATTTTATACGTAAACGACCCTAACTCGTCCCATATTTTCGAACACTATTTACATATACATTGAACCGACATACCTGTGAGGCCTAAATTCTTCAGGAGATAATGTAACTTTGAAATTCTTTTGTGCCACAGTGGTAATGAATTATTCATCTCTTTCTTTACACAGTCTATGCTTTTGTAATGCTGCATTGTGCGGGTGAACCTTTTATTTAACAATAAATTAAAACTCGAAGAAAATCTACACAGAATGTTAGACAGAGAACTCACTTTCACTTTGTGAAAACATTCTTTTTATGCATAACTTTATCATATAACATAAACAGTGAATTAGAAAATTGAAGTGGCTGTGTAGCGTATATAGTGCAGAACAGATGGCCGTTGAAGCCGTTCTGAAATTGAGACCACGCACCGGCAAGCGCAGCGTAGGACGTCCACCTATATGGTGGATAGACGATCTGATTAATGAACTGCTTAATATAACCGGACGTATTGAAAATTACGTAAGTGTCCTATGGCTGAAGTAGTTATAATACTAAACTATATCAGGCAATATACTTATACCTGCGGGTACCAGAAGTCGTTCGGAGGACTAAAGTACTGGAACCGATCGATGACGGTATAATCATCCGAAACAGTATACCTTAAATGCAACATTGTTGTAATTTTATACGGTTATTTATATATAAGATATTCCCAGAAACATAATAATTTGATCAGGATATCAGTTCTGACACATGTAAATACACCAAAAATAAACGTAAACAATAACACTGACAGATTGCAAATTACAAAATCTTACGCAAAGTACGCTTCAAGACCATTATTACCAGAATCCTATGGATGAACAAAGACTGTTGTCAATTTCATGATGTCTTATCACATCTCATTCCCGAGTGTAAAAATAATTGGACCAGCCTTTGAGTGTTCCCCCCTTCGCTTTATTTGTGCATGTAAATCAAAGAATTCCCATTTGCCGAGTCGACGCCAGACCGACAAATGTGTGGGTCGATCGAATCTTTAGTTCACGAGGATTTATATACCTGCATCCTTTGGAATTCGACCTCTTTGCTTACCCTTATTGATGTTGACTTTTGTTCTTTCATTTATTGGTTTTGCTTGATCTATAGGTTTTTTCTTTGCCAGGAAATACAGCACAAGATAAATACCAAGATCGCCTTTTTGTTACCGTATTCTAATATGAATTAATTCAATTTAGAATTTTGACTATTTGAATTAAATATTGTAATAAGTGCCGTGAGGTACCGGCAGAGTAGAATAGTACCTCACTTAGTACTAGATGTCGTAAGAGGCGACTAAGGTACCAGAACCGACAGATGGCGGTATATCCTTCCGAGATAGTGTAGCTCAAATGCACTGACGGTGGGAATGGGCAAAGACAATAGACGAAGATTATACATATAGTGAATCGTTACTTAATAAATTTTGGTATATGCAAGGCTCAATATTTTGAGCAATAAAAAAGTATTAAATTGTACGTAAAAAATATTTAATCGCATCCGAATAAGATATATAACTACGTATCTTATTCTGCTACGATTTACACTATCTGCTTGGTCTAAATAAGGTAACTTAAAACCTTTTTTCTATGTACCAACTAGAGGCGCCAATCACTTACAAATATTTTAGTTTGAGGTTTATAGTATGATATGATATACTATATATATATACATACTATACATTATAGTATAATAGGCGATTGACTCCGTTGATAAAAGAAATTACAGAACAGTAAAGGGCGTTCTATATTTGCCCGGATACCATTACCTAGGTTAAAATAGGGGAATAAGTTTGTATAGCCGCGCGGACCGTGTTTAATAGCAAATAACGAGTAATAAAGCCTTCTATGTATATCATAAACCTGAAGTGCTCCATACAAAATAATTGCATGCACAGAACAGACGGTTTAATTTGCCACGATGGGGATTCTATAATAATAATAATAATCTACCAGCCGTGAGGTACTGGCAAAGTAAAAGTACCATCTTCTGTACCTAGTGTCGTAAGATGCGACTGAGGTACCAGAACCGATAGATGGCGGTATATCCATCCGAGACAGTGTAGCTCTAATGCATGCCACGAAAGCTATGATCTGCGATTGCTAACACGCAATCATCGCGGCAATTATTGCCAAAGTTCCCCCATTCTTGGGGAGGCCTATGTCCAGCAGTGAAATTCCGATGGCTGCTATGATGATGACAATGATGAGTAATCTATCTGTGAGGTACCGGCGGAGTAGGACAGCTCCCTATACAATGTGTTGTCGGACACAAGTCGGGCAGCAGCATCCCCGTCACTAAAGCTACTCTACGATTGCCAACACGCTTACACAGCACGGCAATTGCAGGCAAAATTCCTTCTTGCTTGGAGCGGCCTGTGTCCAGCAGTGGACTTCCACACACTAGAGGTAGACAACGTTTAAAGTTCGTTTGCATTGGCGACTCACTTTCTCTTATTTCTACCGGCAAAGTATAATGTTCCCATTGCTGTGTCTCGGTTTGAAGCTTCAAAGAGGCAGTGCAATTACTGGGTAATGTAACATAATATCTTAAAGTTAAAAGATTACGCGCTTATGAACGCGCTAGTAATATCCTTGTACGATATCACTAGCGCGTTATGTAAATATAACTATATGTTCTATATGTTGTTATGTGTTTGATTGTTATTTAGTCATACTAAAATTAAAAAAAATAACATCACGTACATTATTTTACCTCTTTGACTATATTAATGTATAACATTATATAATTCGCAACGTTTTAACGATTCTATGTATAACTTAATAATTATTTTGGCAATCAAAATTAAACTAAAAGTTTTAATATTCATATTGTGATTATTTTATGCTTGTGTTGAACTTTTTAATAAATAAATAAATAAACATTTGTAAATTATATATAAAAAAGGAAAAGCAGTCTAACTGACATATCAATGCATAGTCTATATACTAAAAGGGTTAGAAACTTGAAATTTTGCACTAAGAAAGTATTTAATAAAGTTCATATTAAAAGCTGTTGTTTTTTAAATTATTCGGATAAAACTTATTATAAAGGTTCTTTATTGACAGTCATGAAATACGTATAAAATATTTTCTCGAAATTCAACCCTTAAGAGGGTAAATAGGAGAGTGTAAAGTTAGTATGTAAGTTTTACAGCTTAACGCGACTGGAACCGGGGCGCTGCTTGTTTAGATACAATTCTGACCGCAATGTGTTACCACTGTAGTTTTTTTGTTATGGAATCACAACTAAACAACGAACTTCAGGTACCATACACATGTAAACCGAATAGGAATATCTGTATGTTTTAGTAGGAATCTCTCAATCCACTTATCAGCTTAACAATAGTTCCTGACTGGTTTTTTGTTTAAAAATATATTGTATTCGTTTTCACCGCTGTCTGTACCTTCCTGAAAAATAGAAGTATCTAAATAAAAACAGTTCAATCAGCGCAAATATATCCCTGATACCCCAGATACGGACTCCATTTTACTCATATCCCTGAGGAGCTGTGAGGCTGACAGGCATCATTAGGGGGAGCCGCGATTATTATCCATGGACAAGGAAAAACTATTTTGTCGTTCGCCTAAAACTTCCTATTAGCAGACAAATCGGTAGAAGACCGAGCCCACACATCTCAGAGAAACAACCACTCGCACGCAGACGCGAGTGACAGTTATTGTATACCAGTGTGTATATAATTCGTTATCTGAATAGAGGAAAAAAAGAAAATTTCCTATCAAAGACCTTTCAAAGAGATTTGAAATATTCTTTAATAACAATTCAGGATTTTTCATTTGACACGCAGTGAGCCTATCGCGTTTCTAAGTGACTTCTCAAACTCATTCCGTTTCGTCCAACTTTAAATGGATATATAGTACCTAGCACATTGAGATGTATTAGGTACTATCATTTGTTCTAGGGGTATACCACAGCTTACATATTACTTAATTTTTATTTCCTTGTTTTAGCATTGCGTGGGTGGACATTTGTTAAAACCTGTGATGCATTTTGTTATTAGCCATAGCATTAAAATGTATCTAATAGCTTTTCTTGGTAAATGGGCTATATAACACTGATTTTTTGATTGGACTGATCCAATTAGAGAAAGTCTTTCAGTAATAGATAGCTTATTTATAAAGAAAAGTTTTTTTGCTGAAATGCGCTTAAATAAATACACTTTTCAGTTTTGTAATATTATGAATAAATGATTCTTCAAATCATTTTTGATCCATATTGCTTGATATTAAAAAATCATCCCATAGGCATCAATTTCCGCTGGATTCTTTGAACTTCGGAAACCAATTTATGTTTACATAATTAACTGGCTTACAAAAAATATTTCGAGAAAAAATTGTTTTTCAGGAAATAGGGCTCATTATCTTTGGTTATTTAAAAAGCAAACGGTTTGCGTGCTGGTAAGTGGTCATCTTGCCGTGAGTTGCCGGCAGAGTAGAATAGTACATGCCACTGCATCAGGTATCACAAGAGGCAAGGTACCAGAACCGACAGATGGCGGTATATCCATCTGAAACAGTGCAGCTCAAATGCACAGGGCGGGCATGGGCAGCAGCGTCCCCGTCGCGAAAGCTGCGATTGCCAACACATTTGTCAAGCGCGGTAATTATCGGTAAAAACCTCCTTTATTGGAGAGGACTATGTCTAGCAGAAGACTTTCAATTGTTGGTATGATGATCATGTTGAAATGGTCATCTTAGCATAAGGGCACTGACGACATCGCAATGTCATAGTAAATTAACGGCAGGTACGTGTGAGTAAAATATACTTATAAAGAGCATTATTAAGAGCCCCTGAGTAAGACCCGACTTCACCCGCGTTTAATTATAGATCTATCATACTACCTTTGCACCGCCCTTTTAATCCCCCTTAAGAGGGTTTCAGGGGGATTTTTTCGGTATCAATGGATTAGGTATGATTTTTAAGATAAATATTTTTGTGTTTTATGACTTTCAATAAATGAGTTTCATACTAAATCTCATTCGAATAACTTCAAAAATGGCCAAGTCCTTTACTAATTTTGATCTCTTGTCTCTTACTCCTTTAGGGGGTGAATTTCTAAAAACCCTTAGTGCTTCCCTACGTTATAAAAGGAATCCATGGGAAAACCTATAAGTTTCTAACCCTTATAGTTTAGGCACTGCATTATTGTGTCTTCACAACTAAGTAGCTTTTAATGTCAAATGAGCGGGCCCGATCTGGCAGATGGTAATGATCCAATCTTGTGCGATTATCCAAACCTATCTGTCGTTTGTTCTGTGTTTGGTTCTTAAATATGTATTTAAGTAGTATATTTGTGATACCTCTGTTTTCTGATGTCCGTAACACAAGTGCTTTAGACATTTAATCTCTGAGTGAATCAATGTATGAAATTTAGTGTGAATTTTTTATTATTCATATTACCTAAATAACTGCTTTGTTATATGATTGGAAAGTCCACAGCTGGACATAGGTCTGCCCAAGAAAAGAGGTTTTTTTTCAGAATTTTTGCATTTGAGCTGCAATCTTTTGGATAGATATACCTACCATCTGTCGATTCCGGTACCTTAGTCGCCCCTTACGACAACTTATGCTGTAGAAATTAGTATTATACTCTGCCGGTACCTCACGGTAATATAATTATTTTGATAAAAATATTATTTGCCAAAAAATATAATCTATTCAAAAGCTGAAACAGTCTGTGTCAGAAAAAAAATACTAAGTAAATAAGATTCCTGTCAAAACTGTTGCCATGTACGTGCTTACTCTAGTTTTTAGTCCTCGAACTTTTCACCCGATCGATCAGCAGATTTCGGACGGCTGGAGTGAGTTTACTTTTACAACTAAACGACCTAGAAAGCAAAGTTTTTATTTGAAAAATAATACTTTTACTGTGTAGACATTTTTCTATATAACTATATACTTTTGCTAGTTTTTATATAACAGAGATTTACTTGTTTTTAACCTTATACAAAAGTCGTCTGCGCTTGTATACTCTCGACTATTTCTACTGCAAAATAGCAGTGTTTGCATTGCTGTGTTTCCGTTTGAAGAGTGTTGTAATGTTTCAAAACTTCTTTGAGTAATAAAGATGGCATCGCGCTTATGATATCCTTGCGATATAACTGATAATGATTGTATATTTGTGATTCCTTTGTTGTTTGGCGACCGTAACACAAGTGCTTTAAGCGACTTAACACGGAGTCAGGTCAATGTATGAGATGTTGTAAGAATAAAAAGAAATAAAACCACTAGAATAATAATTGGCAGTACTTTTTGATTTGATCTTTTGTAGTTTCTTTTGATGGGATCTTTTAAACCGCTTATTCAGGCGGAACTTTATATTGTATTAGCCTGAACTACCGATACACCTTTGCTTCTGCAGCCTCTTTGAAAAGATTGCGTAGCTCCCTTCCGTTTGCCACTAAAGTTACTCTTGCATAATCTTCTAATCTTCCTATAGTAAATAATAGGGATGCCAGCCGTTTACACTTATGACCAGTTTGAAAAGCTTTGGTGCCTTTTAAATTTCTACATTATATTTTATTTCGGTTTACGCAAATATTACCGTGTTTTGTTTAATTTTGTATTAAGCCCAAATGGCTTCCTATTGAACTTTGCAGCAATGTTCATTTATAAAAATAAGACTTTCATTTATAAAAAGAAGACTAAAATTACCTTTTTGATATTTTGCATATAATCCATTGACTGCCTGTAGGACAGAGACTTCTTTACATCTATAGAATGGGTAATTTCTAGAGGTTATTTTCTGTTTTTAAGAAAAAATGCGTTTCTTTTAACCATATATGACTACTTATTTTTGACAATTTCTTATAAAAAATAATGCTTTTATACAAACGGGTTACGAGTACTTATTTATTTATTTTTAAATTTACATCTATTTTACGAAAAAATGAGGGATGATGTATTTGTCTATGTATATATAATCTTAGATAGCGCGTGGAAGATAACTTCCTGAAGTTAAAGAGTATTTACAATTCAAATAACCGGATAAATTTTATTATTTTTCCATATATGTATACCTCACTGGCAAAACTGTTTATCTGATCATAAAGAATCTGCAATAAGCCTTAGACTTTAGCAAATGCGTTTCATAACTATGAAACGCATTTGCAGCATGGAGTATTCTGCTGGCAGGCAGGGTAGTGCCTTGGGCTACCGGCCGAATAGAATAGTACCTCCCATTGTACCAGGTGTCGTAATCGTAGACAGATGATATTAAGGTATTGGAACTAACAGATTCACTGCACACCCGAAACAGCGCATCTAAAATGTAACAGGACGGGGATGGCCCAAATGCATTAGTATTCCCGTTGTGAAGCTATAATTTGTGATTACCACCACGCCTAGCCAGCGAGGCAATTACAGGCAAATTTTTCTTTTTCTTGAAAGGCATATGCCTCGGAATAGACGTTTTGTGGCTGTTATAATTCTAATAAAATTTTTAATAGCATTCATCTTTAACAATATTATGAAGAGGAAAGATTTTATTGTTTGTTTGTTTGTTTGACGGGAATAGGCCCCGAAACTACTTGACCGATTTGAACTGTTAGGAAGCTACACAATCTCCGGTGAACATAGGCTATATAATTTTTTTTGAAATATCTTACAATGCGTACGCTGCAAAATTATTGTTTATAAAACAAAATAATGTTCTACAACTTTGCAGTAGGTACATATAATTATCAACAAAAACATCACGACAGCATATGTTTAACTATTTTAATTAAGTCACAATAAGTGTTTTTTTTTTAATATATTTACTCGACACCGCCACAAAAGCACTTTTATTTATACTTTGGAATTGACTATTATCAAAATAAATACTTTCACAATTAAGTCCGCTTCAATTCCATTAAATAGATTTTTGTTTCATTCAATTTGGCAATTCCATACGAAAGATATCACAAATTTAAAAATGCAAGTTATTTAAATGTCGCAATTTCGCAAAAAAAATAAATAAAAATAATTTCATGTTAGAATTTTTCTCTTTTTTAATAACTCCTCGCCAAAACGATAAAGTATGTATGGGAGAGTAGTGTGTGTGAGTGTGTAAAAAAATATAGATTAGAGGAATAGACTGAGTATTAATGAATAGACGTGATTTTTTTAAATGATATAGTTAAGTGGATGGAGTGTGACATAAGCTAATATCTTTCTAACCCCCTACTTCCCTAAAATAAGCAGTGGAATTTACCACGCGAGCGAAGCCGCGGGCGGGCTGCTAGTTGTAAATATATATTCGTTTAAATTGAATAAAAAAATGTTTAGTAACGTTTGTAGAAAAATTGTACGTGAAATTAAATAAATTAGGCTGAATTCGCTCGTTGTGATAACGCAATTTTCTACTTGAAAGCTTCAGTTGGAATATTATACTATATTATATTCAAAAAACAGGATAATATGTCTATCAACAAAAATCACTCAATAATGCATTTTAATAATGTTAGTTAATGTAAAATATATTGTCACTTCTACAGAATAAAATGAATATGTAAAAAATGTGTGCTTCATGACGCAAACTAGTAAAATAGCTTCCTATTTGACTTTGCAGGAATGTTCATATATAAGGTACATTCCTGGGGGAATACCTTACCTTCTTAAGGCAGTTAATGAGAAATATATTGTCACGTCTACATAATGAAAGCTTCAGCTCATAAAGCAAACTTTTTGAATAAAAAACTTAAGAGATTACAGATATTTAACATGCTACTATTGTAGTAAATATAAATTACATTGCTAGTATTAATATTTTTTTATGTACTTATTGAACAAAATAAAGATTTTAAATATATATTTACAAAATATAAATATATACTTTATTATATTTATGCGGCGAATGTTTAATATTGTTAAATTAACAATTTCAACTTGTCCCAGGTCACTGGCGGACTGGATTAAATCCCGTACCTTTCCTTTCCGATAAATTACCATACCAATACCTATTGTGCCACTGAGATCATTAAAATCTACACGTAATAGGGGTCATTTTTAACGCAGACTTCATTTTCTCTTTGACGTATCTACAGACTCCATGATAGATTTCAGCGATTAGATCAAATCATAAAGGCATAAAAAACTACTTATCGTAAAAAGTAAAATAAAAATATTCCTAGAAAAAAAGAGATAAATTGAAACCTATCATCTAGCATTAAATGTAAATTCCGCAGAAATTTTGCATAAACTTTTCAATGGTCGTTTTCATCGCGGATTTCTTTTATATCGTATGCTTTACGTCACGTGAAATAAGGTCTGTACACAATAAAACAAAGATAGCAATAAAATTAGTCAGAGCCTACCTCCAAGAAGAGTAACGTCACATACCCCCATTACTCCCTCTGTACTCACTGTTAACCGTATTGCTACTAAATGCGTAACATTTAAACTTTATTGCTGTCAGGGTAAGGTTCAAATTGGTAAATCATGGCACAATATTTACCCGACCACGAAAGTGCCACTTTAGCAGGCACAGCGTAAGTGATGCTTTTATTAACATTGTGCCATCAACGCCGGTCTCATACGAGGTACGTTTACACGAGACGACATTGCCTTTGTGATTGTTTGCAGTGTCAACTGACTGCAAAAATGACGCTGTAATTTTATCAAGACAAACGTTATCAGATTTATTGTAAGCAATTTACAACATTTTTATAGTTGAGATGCTGAACTACTTTATAATAATATATTCTATAAAAGAGGCTTGGATCCTAATTTTGTGGAGCTACTTATAACAATATAATGCATTGAAGTGTTAGTTTAAGTAATAAAAAAATGAGGCCTCACTTTTTGCATAATTTCAATTATCCTAATGACACCTACCATAACTTACTAGGCTTATTTTTTGTAAACCATAATGTTAACGTCTTATAATTTTTGCTCCGCATAGCATTTAAGTATCATAACCATCCAAAGCCTCTGCCCGCTGTAACAATACTGCTTAACGTGTATGCCTTCATGCCTTTTTCCGAACGCATTTTCATTATTTATGTAGATTTCATTAACTTCATAAGGCTTTTAAAAATGTATCCGCAATCTTCGTTTTAATTGTTATGCTTATAAAAAATGCGTTCAATCAATTTGTTTTGATTATTATGCTTTTGAAAATTACTAATAACAGTAATTCTTCTTTTCGAGTTCATACATACGTTTCAATAAGTATGCCAAACAATTGTAGTCATCACAATAAAATATTTTTTTTGAAATATGCCACTCAATATTATGGCTTCACAGAACTGGAAACATCAAATATATGGATAATATTGTGATGCTAAAATTATACTTACATTAAGTGAGCCAATAAAATACACACATTTATCCTCATAAAGATAAACCACGTAAACAAGCAATGTTCAATCACACGCTTACGTGACTACGTTTATCGCAAAGCAATCTAATGTTAAATGGGACGTCTCATCCGTAATGTGATCGAAGTAAAACCTATGAGCTAAATTAAATTAAGTATCCCTTTAGTCTTATCCTGCCTGTTAAGACTAATGTAACAAAAAAACGTTATTACGTCCTTTCGCGTGTACTCTCGCACGTAACGTGAAGTATAAACCGTACTAAAATGGCATTATATCGACGATTTTTTTATTAGATTCTGTGGTGTGAATCGACGTATATTGAGGTTCCTCTTTGAGCAGGTAACTAAACGGATTTATTTAGTATTACACATTCTGACGACGCTTAAACGTTATTTTTTAGGGCTTATTTGATGTTATGGCATAACAGTTTACTTTAAATGAAGTATACCAAAAAACATATAACCTGATTGTTCTGATTTTATCTATACATCTTTTTGATTCTTCTTTTATATATATTTACATATATATAAAAGAATAAGCTTACTGAATGTTAAATTATAAGGGTTATAAAATTAATTTTATAACGAAATTTTTTACCCTGAAGGTAAAAGGAGGTGCAAAGTTAACTTGAAATTTTGCTGTTTTTTAAGTTCTTTGAATAATATTCAGTATAAAGATTTTTTTACTAAAAAGTCATAAAACACGCTTAAATATTTTTTCGATAATGATCCCTTAAGAGGGTACAGAGAGATACGAAGTTTGTATATATAAATAACAAATACAAATATTCATCATACATAATTTGTGTATTATATTAAGAAACGAAAGAGAACGCAGAACTTTTGGCGCTTACTACCTAATGCGCCATGGGGCCAACAAAACTTTCAGTTTCATTGCGTGATCAAATCAGGAATGAGTTCCGTTAAAAAGCTAAAGTCACAGCAAGGTACATAGTACCCAGAACTCTTAGATTGTGGAATGGACACAATGCACCACTAAGCTGGCGGTCTAGATGACGCAGATGGTAGTGGTTCTATCTTGTGAGCCATAGGTGGTGGGTTCGATCCCCAGCCAGGAAAATATTTACATGAATATTTAAATTTTTTCTTTGCCTGTGTAATATTTATGTGTCTTGCATTATATTTGTATTTGTTCTGTTGTTTAATATCTGTAGAAGTAGTGTGTGCCGTATGGTTGTATGATTTTTTTAGTTACACCTTTCAGATATAGAGCGATTATTGTCTTAGCATCGTTCGTTCCCAGAAATCATTTAATATATATATATATATATATATATTTGCGTTCATGGCATAAAAATGGTGTGGTAAAAGCCGTGTGGTTTAAAACATGAAAGAATGTGGTTAGCTGTAATATAAAATATTTTTGGCCCGTGTAAGAGTCCTGAAGAACGCTATACAGAGAGAAACGCAGTCGCAGGCAATAAACTAGTGTAGTGCAGGCAATCAATAAAAAATAATCAAATGTTAATATTTTGTTTAAAAAATCAGGAACATTTAGTGGCTCTGGACATGTTTAAAGATAGAATTCAAACTGAGCTGTCACGTAAAGCGACGTTATAAACGCGGGGGCAAATTATTTTTTATTGCTGACTCCCCTTACTCTTGGAGCGATAAGGGCCAACTGTCAGTGTGACGTAACCTGAAACTTTGGGTCGTTAGCGCCAACGACTTTCTGTTGCGATGGCTTAGAAAAAATACCAGCGATTACAATTTGATGTGCATAAGCTTCATATTAAATACAGATTTGTCAAGCATTGGAAAATAGTTGATTTCTAATTTACTTTGTGTCAGAGGACGTAACATCTTTTATATTTAAAAAAATTAGCATGTGGTTGAACCAAAAATTTTTAGAGGTGCTTATTATGCCTTGTCATTAATCGCTCGTCATCGTCATCGTTTTGGGGCTTGGGATGGAGCGTTTTAAGTCCTGTCGACTTATTTACTCTTCCTCAGATTTCTACATTAAATAAATAATGTTCTAATAGTCCGCTAATTATTGGTCTTGCATATTATTGCTTTGAGATAACATAAACGCAGCGGTTTTGACCGTTTCAACCGCGTAGTAGTTGTCATCGTAGGCATCTTCATGTTTTTGGGCTTACATATATAGAATAGCCGTGAGATACCGACAGAGTAGAATAGTACGTCCCTCTCTACCAGGTATCGTAAGAACTAAGGTACCAAAACCGACAGGTGGCGGTATATCTAGCTGGAACAGTGAAAGTCAAAGGTACAGGGTAGGGAACGGCAGCAGTATCCAAATCGTAAAAGCTGCGCTCTGCCATTACAAATACGCTTGCCCAGCGCTGCAATTTCTCGGTGGCAAATTTCTTGGGGAGGCCTATGTCCAGCAGTGGACTTCCAATGGCGAATATGATATCAGTTATTTTGAATATATAATATATTTATTTTACTTCAAAGTATACCTGAAAAAATGGTGATTGGTTTGAGTTTTTATATTAATTTTATTTATGATTAATTTTGAATTTTATATACACATTTAGAAATCAGTATAAATACGTCGATCCAAAGTTGTGCGCACCCAT
>JACJUM010005601.1:13506119-13534735 GCA_020976665.1 Heortia vitessoides
AATAACTACTTCATCATCATCATTATCATATCAACCACTGGAAATCCAACGCTGGGCATAGGCCTTCCCAAGAAAGGTGGAGATTTTTCCATAATTGCCGCGATAGGCAATCATAGAGCGCAGCTTTCGCGACGAGGATACTGATGCCCATTTCCGCTCTGTGCATTTGATCTGCACTGGTTATATATTAGTATTAAAGTAGCCTCTTATGACACCTAGAAAAGAGGGATATACTGTTTTACTCTGCCGGTACGTTACTATGAAGACAAATTTAAATTTTAAATATTCTACTTTCTATCCATGAACGTGCTAAATGTGGATTGTATTCTGACAGCGCTGCGATGTTGGCCATATGATCCCATGTTGTCTAATTTCAACAGTCTTTTAAACCGCAGTATATTTTTAATTTACATTATGATAATATTTAGTCAATACTTCTTGCAAACACTCAGTCTTTAACACTAAAGGGTGAAAGAGGCAGTGAATTTACTAGGTAATATGGCATAATGTAAATTTATATATTTATATATATGTATATATATATATATATATATATATATATATATATAACCTTAATTCACAAGGTCGGCATTGCGTCAGTGATATCCTTATGATATTACAAGAGCCTATAGGCTGCAGTGACGCTTACTATCACGCGGACTGTATGCATGTTTTCCTATCTGGTCTAATAAAAAAAAATAAGAATGGAACATTCTTTAGTTAATACATCTGTTTGATATCATGCAAAGCACTTGTGTCTGTTGATTCTTGGCAAGATGTGTGGCAATTATCTTTATAAACAAACGCATTGATGTGCATTTTGTATAGTTCTCAGAAATAGATCTGTGGTGAAATGTTATTAGCAGGTAATAATCTGATGTGTATACTATTGCAGGGTTCAATGATTGAAATTTTCCAAATACATCTATATTCATAAGATCAAGGCATCGAGTCTAGCCATGATCATGTGCCTACAAAAAGTAATTTTGTACAAAATAGATCACCTTTTTTCTTTTTTCCCTATTCTGTTTCTTTTAAGTCTACAGACCACAAAGTAGAAATTACCTTCATACATTCAGGCAATTATATTAAAAAAAACCTGGTGTACGATTTATGGTCTCCTAATCAATCTTTAAAGTAGTCTTCACAACTACTAGCGTTGCATACTTTGTGATCTAATGCTATTATGTTATTTCACGGCCACTTTCAATTCAAAACAGCCGTATGATCAATGAGTTTTGGTTGATCAATGAGGTTTATCCAGTCCGTCCAGTTCATCCGTCAGAGTCCAGCTGTGGACGTTTTATGGCTGCTATGATATTATATGATAAATATATTATAAAGGTAAAGATTTAATACGTACAAAATCAATCCTTATTTTAAGCGAAACACTAAATATATTGTTTCGCATATTTCAGCACTGAAATACCACAGTCTAGCGGTATAACTCGCAAACATGGTAATTGAATCAAGACTGCTTTAAATTTATTTATTTATATAATAGATATGTATTTTTTATAATATTACGTACGAGTCAAAATATAAGAAATACATTTTGAAACACATCTTTAATGTTTTAAATGAAATTCTTTTTTTATATTGGCAATAACAGGTTGCACATGAATTCTAAAGTTCGTATTTGGAATGCATTTCGTATTCCACAAACGGATAGCTAGGGCAGTAAAAGATTTGACATAGTAAAAGTAGATTCGTAGATACTTTTGATGCAAAATTTCTGATGACCTCAGGGATCTCTGGTGATTGTAACCAAGGAATACGATTCGTTTTGTAAGATAACATAGAGAAAATAGATTGGAAACTATTTGTAAAGAAGTAAAAGATTATTAGCTCTCTGTCGAAGAGGAACAGTAAGCTATTTTGAAGAGCGATCATATTTCTGCTATCCATATAGAATATTAAGTACCAAATTGTGATATAACGATTTGTAATGTTCAATTAATACAAAAATAATTTTAAGTTACATTTTTCAAATGAAGGGAGATTTAAAATAAGCACGTCCCAGCAATATTAAAGTTTCAGCTGTTGAACCCGCAGCAATAGTCAAAACAACTTCCATAATTTAGTTGAATGTTGACCTAAACTTTGTAAGCATTATCTCGTAATGATCATTCTAGTAAATGCTATAGTACGATCATATGTGTGAACATTTGATTGTAATATTACTAAAAGTTTCACTCAAATAATTTTAATGATATTTTAATTATATTTCACGCAGAATATTTTTTATAAAATTTAAAACTATGTCACTTCAGATAAAATTGGTTTGAAAATGTAAAAGAGTTTTTTATTTTCAAATTATTTTAGTATTTTTTTCATAAATCAGTTGAACAACTTTGACAGGTTTAATTAAAAATGTGTTTAATAAAAGTTTTCATTATAAATTATCTATAATGTGGGGAGAAACCTCCAAAACGTACTCGTGTTTCCAAAACTAATTACCATTTGAAGGCTACATTGAAATCTGTATCCAAACTAATATTTTTATAAAAGCGTGTCTGTATTTTTGTTAATGGATGTGGATGGCTTTAATCTTAGAGAGGAATGCTTCTTTTGACCTAATTATGGTATATATATAAATATATATTAAACTAGCTAACCCGACAGACGTTGTTATCCTTACTATACTTGTATGTTTATCATAAAAAAGCTAGTTAACTCAGACATACATTATCTCTCAATTATCTCTCAATTCAGAAAAAAATTACATAATTATCATAAATTTATTCAAATCGATTCAGTAGTTTAGAAGTTTTTCCAGGACGAACACCGTCACACGCAATTTATATATATAATGACAATAAAAAAATCTGTCAACACTAGCAAATTTTTTAGCAGCTTAAAACGTGGTTTATTTCTTTTTTGTTTGACATCATAATGACAAAAGACTTCTTGAGAAATGAATACATTCGGAACGGTTGCTGCAAGTTAACCGAAATATGAAATAAGTTTAATAAACCGCATTTATTTAAGTTTTAAAAGTACTTATATTCAATTTTATTTTATTTAATATACTTTTAATTGACAATATATATTAAACGTCAAAGAAAAAGACAACATGGAATCAACAAGATAACCGTTGCACCGCATTGTATTCTTTATTTCAAATAGGTATTGTTCAACACAGATGAAGCTGCAAAGTTCGGCCACAAGTATTCGTGAAACTCTGATATAATATACAGAATCAGCTATGATGTTTGCAGGTACTCAGCAAACACAATGACCGGAGCACGAGAAAATTAAAATGTTCCATTTAAGTCTATTGTGCAGTCAAAAATAGAATAACTATGGACCCGACATCTGTTGATAGAATAACGACGTCGTGTTTGAGATGTTGCCAATAGAAACACATGTGTTTACACGTTCAGTTTGTAATTTAGGGTCCGTTAGTCCGTTAATGTGAACTTTTTTGTGACAGGTAAAAAGTTTGGCAAAACGCTGAGTATATGAGCCAAATAATTTTCTCCAAATCAAATGAATATCATCGAATAAACTTGAACAAATTGTTCCATATTACCTTCTCGAATTAATTAGCAAATTTTTAACGCCGCGACAATTTAATAGCATTAATTACATTCTCATAGAATCTGCTGTCTTTTTACCTTTACCTGTTTTACAAAATGTCACATATCTATGTGTGCTACACAAATGTTACTTAAATAGCGAAAATCTGCAACTAATGTGAGATACGGTAAATCATTCATGTAAACACAGGAAAGGCTTAACATTTAGCCTTGTGGTACACCCATTTTATTGACACACTTTGTCTGTGTGTGTCAATAAAGTGTACAATCGTAAGTGACTGCTTTTAGTTGTGTTATATAAAAAATATTATATTAAATGTCTCTTAATGGTAATTACGGTCATTTTCTAACCAAAGACCATAAAACGCTCAGTCGAATGCCTTACAAAAATCACAATAGATATATTATCTCCTTCTACCTATTCTCTTAGATTACAAAAGTAACTGAACCCAGATATTTTATACAGATATACGCTTTACTGATTTTTGGATCAAAAAGCAAATCCTTATTGATCGTATCGATGTTTACGCGGACTGACAGACATCTGGTCTGAGTAACAAGCTAACTGGGTATATTTTAAGAATTTATTACAATACCAATAACAATCATTGTACGTTGTATTTTTTGGTTTGGCAATCGAAGGAGATGGTGGTTAAAGAAATATACAGATATAAATACAAAAATGCATTTCAAAAACAAAACCAATAAACAATCCGAATACAAATGTTATTATAATTGTATATTAGGTGTCATAATTTAATGTTACTCGAAGTATTATTTTGGTATTTAGAAGTAAAGCACGTTTACGAGGTTTTTTAACTGCAAGTTAAAAAACCTCGCAGAAGTGCTGAGAATTTTCAGTTCGTGGTCTCTTTTGCTTGTCGCTTGGTTCAACCTATTTTTTGTAACTATAGACTTCCAGTTAAATTTATGGAAGAAACTAAAATTAGCATTAGATTAAACCGAGAGTCCAATACTTCAGAGCATTTTTAGCATTATCCCTTATATTTGCGGCTGAATATTAATATGGCTTCTATATATTTATATATTTTGTCTAGTGAAACGTTACTAACGTGGAGCAAAATTTTCAGTCGGCATCTTCAACAAGCATCTCTTAATTTAGCAAATTAACTAAAAAATTTAATAAATCATTAGAACTTTTCATGTCAATTGTTCCAATCATTAATGTAAATCTTATACAATGTTTTAGCAATTTTTTTACAAATAATTAAATATATGGAACATATAATTTTATGAACAATAAAATGATGTCTGAGTTTCAATAAATATTAAATCCATTGCTAGAATTGTGATTTGTAGTGTGCTACATTGTATTCTGCTGTTTCTAAAATATATTCTTAGTTTTGTAGCAAACAGCGACCGGTACATTTAAATATATTTTAAGATCGGTGTGCATCAACATAAACCAGCTGAAGTGCATCTCGATAACATACATTTCTAGTAAAGCAAACAAAATAATAATCCACATGTAATACAATGACGTATATAACTTTTGTAACACGCATATTGCAATCTTATCTTTTACTCAATTATTATAAATCTCATCAAATTTTTCTCATTTTTCTCTAAGCAATAATAATAAACCCAATAACCCAAAATGTGTTGTTCCTATAATTTATAATAATACATTTCCTACTTTTAGACAAACATTTAAGCGACCGAGTCTACCTCAGCCTCCACATAGAATATCGTAGTCGGCTAAAGCAGCAAAATAATTTATCATATTGATTTAAAAAAAATAATTAATAAATAAAATAAACTTGTATCCATAGAACACTCATTTAACGTAGTAAAAAAACAAAAACAAATGTTTATTACATACATATTTGTCTAGGATTGAACCCACGATCTCTGCAGCACAAGACCTGAGGGAATACAACCAAATACGCCCAAATTTAACATAATGTTTTTTTGAAAACTACTGTTAAAATTATCTGACTACTGTTATTAGTTCAATTATAGTATTCGTCTAATAATAATAAGCAATTATGTGGCCTCAAATATTTTTTACTAGCAGTGCCCCCGTTCTAAAACTTTCACAATAGCACTTCCCTTACATCTCCTTAAGGGATGATTTTTAAAAAAATATATTACGAAATTCGATTTCATTCGAATGAAATTCAGCATAAAGAACCTTAATGCTGAATTTCATTCGAATAACTTCATATACGGCAAAGTTTCATACTAACTTTGTTCCTCGTTTTATTCTTAAATTCTAATTCTTTATCAGTCAGTCAGTTAGACAGTAATCTTCTCCTTTTATTTATATAGATTTATAATATTTTAGTAATGAGAACTTAGGTACTTTCTTTGGCTGGTTCGGGTGGTCGTAGCGAGGCATAATACGGACACAAAAATGGAGGGAAAATATCTCATCTCCATTTGTTGCAATTTACAGAAGCCCGCAGTATTTAAATGTTAGCATTCATATTTTTGACCTCATTTTGAATAATAGACCCGAGGAAAATATAAAGGGAAGGTCCCTTCCCTTCCCTTCCCTTCAGTATTATTTATAAAAATCAAAATTGAAGAAGTAATAAATATTGTTTCGTGGATACCAAAAAAAGGTTTAATCAAGCATCACTATAATTACTAAAGCACATATTATAATTACTCAGGCCTCAGGTCTATTCATGTAAAAAAATGTTAAAGGTAAGACCGCGAATATTCGTTAAAATACCAAAAAAAAAGTTAATAAGAAAAACTCCAATACATGTTAAAATAACATATTTAGATAAGTCGTCAAAGAGTTTTTTGTTGGTCGATTATATTATGCTGACAAGTATATTTTTTATCAGACACACTCGTATTTAAAAGAATATCATTTTATGAATTTTAACTGAGTCTGACCCGTACTCGATATTCTTATTTAAGTAAATTATATTGGCTGAATAAACTGTGTTCTTATAATAATAACTTTATTCAACAACAAAAGGTAACTTAAACTAAAATACATTTTGATACTTAGGTACCTAAACTAGATCTAGCCTGTTCTTATAGGCACCTATGCTCTAGTGTGGATGTAGGTGTGGATGTGTGTCTATATGGTCTAGTGTAATATAAAGCTTGTTAATGCAACACATTATTTACGCACACATTACATAAATACACAGAATATAATGCTAAGCCAGTACATACAGTATACACAAACAATAATGTTTCTGAATTAGTAAATTTTGTCAATTTGTTTGTGAAATCACACATCACAATGAATTTCTCTGGAATAACATCAAAAGCAGTCAAGTTTAATACTAACTCTTTACTTGCACCTTAGCCTCTTATGGGATGCATCCACAAGAATCCTTTCTTGGTGCTCCCCTGCTTTATAAAAGGAACCCCCGTGCAAATTTTAAGTTTCTCAACCTTATTGTTTAGGCCCTGCGTGGCTATGCCAGTCAATCAGTCGGTTAGCTTCTCTTTTTACATATATAGATGATATTACATGCATGATAATATTTATCATTATATCTGCCATAAGACTACTACTGTTGATTGTAGACCTCCTCAAGCGATCCAGCGACAAGCGGTCCTTCGATTATAATCAGATTGTTCACCTTGTGGGTAAACATTCTACGCTTTGATTACCAGTGTTCTCCATTCCGGAAATGTACAGCTGCATCGGCATAAATTCTGCGTGTTTCCTTTGTGTCCTGCCCGAAGTGTTAAATCCTTATTATTTCAAGAAATCGAATGTAAAAACAATTTTTCCATAGCGGCAATAAACAGATTTAAATATATAGCTTTTCCATGTCTGACGCAACTTTTTAAAATTATACAAACACTTCAGCACTTCTATCTTGAGAATAAAGATAGCACTGCTGGAAAGATTAAGGCATAGCCTGAGTTTTAACCAAATTAAAATGATACATAAGGTAGACTTTCAAGAAAGCTGAAAATATTCTTTCAAAGGTGTAAGAACTCATAAGTAAATTAAAAACTGTTAACTCACTCCCAAAGTTTATCATTGCGTAAGATTATATTAATGTTAGTATTCTTGAGATTTAAAAGCTTTACCTTTGTAAGCTCCAGTACTTTTAAGACTGGTGTATCATATCCGATACCGTTAGGTCTTCCATTAATACCGATCATATAGCTTTATTAATGGAATTGAACGTAAGCATTTTAGAGAAGACTAGATTCTCTGATAGGTTTATTTAAAAACGATCAGTCTGACTTAAGTTGAGATTGCAGACTAGTTCAAAATAAGTTGTTGCGTGACTTATTTATTAAATGATTTTTATAACCTAATCAGGACACCATTATCGTTCCATTTCATCTGCATAAACATTTCAAAGCCAAGATATTTTATCAACGTCAATGCAGAAACTGCTACTATGAAAAATTTTAATAATGTAATTAAAGATTATGTTTTGATGTTGGCCACCTATTAAAGATCTCTAGCGGTACAAAACACAATAATATAAACATAAATAAGCTCGAAGAAATCGAGTCTCTATCAGTTGAATAAATCTACTAATCGGATGTTTTATAGGAGCTTGACACGACATATGTGCTTAATTCTATAAAAGTCTGAAAATATATTTAGTAAGTCAATAAATTGTGTTTTGTAGTAGATTATAGTAGATGGTAGAGGTATGCGCCAAGGGTCGTGAATTTGATCCCCACCCAGGACAAATATTTATATGATGAAATTTGTGTTTGTTCTGTGTCTGAGTATTGGATATTTGCATTATATTTGTAATTCCTCTGCTGTCTGATGTCTTTAACATTAGTGCCTTAAGCGTCTTGTCACAGAGTGATCAATGTATGAGAAGTTGTGTGAATTTAATTATAGACTGTTGTTAAGTAATGTTTAGTTGTTAAAATTAGACATGTTATTAAAAATAATTTTGTTGCCAAAACGAATACACAATTAAAACCGATTAAAAAAGACTAAAAATCTATGTTCCCTTTGTATAATAAATAAAAGAAACCTATATACAACTATCCGTGTTAGCTGCGAACCTCTAACTTTACTCAAAACCTAGATTCAGTGTCACAATCTGAAACAATTAAAGGAATAATCTCTGGAGAACGACAGGTCGGCTATGTCAATATTTTCTTGCCTTTAAAAATATAGTGAAGTGGAGCTTTCAGGTCTTTAGGTGTCTAATTTCGATAACATTTCTTATTTACAATTATTGTCAAATCAGAGAAGTAAAGGCGCCCGCCGCGCTGTAGTTTATATTAAACTTTTAGAATAGTTAGTGGTTGAACGCAAACTGATTATATCGAATTTCTTCTTGCTTCGAAAGCAGATGCTCAGGATGCGCATTTGCGATATATAAAGCAAACCCATCCGCATATCGATTTCCAGGTTGCTTATTTTTATTTATACTATATTTATAAGATCATCATATTAACCGATGGACATCGACTGTTGGACATAGGCCTCCCCAAAAAAAGGTTGCCCATAATTACCGCGCTGGGCAAGCGTAGTGGCAACAGACGAGTCAATTGCGACAGGAAAGCTGATGTCCATTCCGCGCAGTTCATGTGAGCTACACTATTTCGGGTGGATATACCGCCATCTGTCATTTCCGTCAACTTTTCTTGGAGCCCTAGCAGAATAGTACCTTTTACCCTTTACACCGGATGTCGTTAGAGGCGACAATTTTTTGAGTACGAATATTTTTGTACATAATCTGTTAATTTTACCTATATAAGACACCGAAATGATAACTATTACACTGAGTTACAAAGTGAATAATGC
Organism: Heortia vitessoides; assembly: GCA_020976665.1. Classification (NCBI taxonomy): domain Eukaryota; kingdom Metazoa; phylum Arthropoda; class Insecta; order Lepidoptera; family Crambidae; genus Heortia; species Heortia vitessoides. Next base: position 13,515,396 of record JACJUM010005601.1, read on the forward strand.
AGTACTCCAATCGATGGTTGTAAGAATAAATATTTGAATTTAATTATCCTAGAAACAAAAATACTATAAATCTAAATATCATCATAATCACCAATCGTCATACGTTTGCCATTGGACCTAGGCCTCTCTATTTAGTTTTGTGTTCATAAATTAAAATTACTGCAAAAGATGCTGCCGCTCATCTCCAACCTATTACGTGAGCTTCAGGTGAATACACCGTTATGGGTCAGTAACAAATTAATATATGTATTTATATGATAAAGCTCGGACGGCTTTCACAAAATCAAGTAAAAAACACTATCCTTTTTAGAGAGAGGAATGTGTGTCCGTGAACTGGAAATAAAATGATTGATTAGTTCATGAGACGCTTACGGCTACTAGGTTTGATAATATAAATCCAATTAAATCAAAATATTCTTTAATCAAGTAAGCCGACTACAAGCACTTTCGAATTATCAAAAATAATAAATAAAACAATTTTATTTTAGAAATATGTACTACTAATTTCTATTATACTCGTAATATTGTTGACCCTGATGACCCCACGGGATCATAGAAGTGATCTGAAATATTAATTAGGCCTACATTATACTAGTTTTCCGGCAACAGGCGGGTCTTAAAACTATGTTATATGCAGGTTCCTCACACGAGCAAACAGAAAGGAACCGACAAGAAAAACTTGTTGTAATAAAGGTTCCATCAATACTAAATAGTTAGTGTTAATGAAACTTCTACCGGCGTCAGCGCTAACAAACCATTGTTTTAAAGCAATTGAATCCCATGCAATTTTATCATTAATATAATCTTTAATACTATTATATGATTTAGAAATAATCTTACTCTTTACGTAATTTTTTAGTTTATTTCAATCATACTAAAGAGATTAAAATTAGATTCAGTTTCTACTTTCATTCTAGATATACGTTTTCCCCATAAATATCATATCATATTATTAAATACGTCATTTAATTTTATTTTATATATTCATATGAGGTTCATATGAATGTTTGTTCCGATTTTTAGAGTGAGAGAAGTGTGTAATTACTGGGCAATGTGACAATATCACTTTAAAGTCACAAGGTTGACAGTGCATTAGTGATATCCTTGTGACATCACTAGTGATATATCAATAGGTCGCTGTGACGTTTTCTATCACGCGGACTAAACGTTTATTCGTCGACCTAGTCTAATAAAAAAAGAGCTTACTAAAATGAAAAACCGCATTCTCGTAAACACGATTGCGTAGTTGCTATTTCCCCACTGTCTTACAAGCTGTTAAAGAGATCATAAAATCATAAGCCGCAATACAAACACCGCATGCATTAACAAATCATTTGACGTGGTTATAAAAAAAAATTATAAATCCGGCACAACGTTTTACAAAGGCCGGCCTTCATAACAAGCTTACAAATCTCACGGGAATGACAACTGACGTAGATATTCAATACAAATTTAGGAGTAGCCAGACGTGGGTCGCTCCCGCGTTAAGGGTTCGACCCGAATGGGTTATTACAATAATATGGGTACATCAACACGCCAATAGTCAATGGTTTGGTCTCAGCTTAAGATTATTTCAACCTTGTAAATACAGAAATACTGTAAGCGGCACCGGTTATGAATAAAATTGCGAGACAGAATACAGCTGTTGTTGTTCATTCAAAATTGCAAACACTCAATTTATTTCTTGTTTTAATCACTTTTTATTCTTCTATTTATTACTATTCCTACGGATATGCATGTTTGAAATAAAAAAAGTGTTTTAAATTTAAACCCATTTATGTCTTCTCACATCTATAGCACATCTTTCGCATAAATATATTTTTTTATATTTTGCTATTGTATTGCTTTTGTATCCGATTTTAAATTAGATAACAAAACGCCAACAGAAAAAATAATAAATTTGCGAAGCAAAATGACAATAATTGTCATCTTAACAAATGATGCCGGTGCCAACACAGGTGCAACCACCTTTACACTAATAAGGGATCTTTCCTACGCAGCATCGGCCACGAGCGCTAGTCTAGTTAGAATGCGAACTTGCAACACTAACCGTGTTTAGCATTATACATCGATAGTTGATCGAATTGAGAATATACCAAATCTTTAGAATGTGATCAAATAGGATTTTAAAATTAAGAATAGTAATGCCTTTTGTATTATTATTCCTGTTTAATAAGATCATCTCATTTATTGACCTGACTCCGAAATAAGTCACTTGAAGAACTTGTGTTTCGGACATCAGACAATAGAGGATTCACAAATTTAATTATTAAATACATATTTGTAACACCTCTACATACATGTAAGTTCTATTAAGTACGCATAAGTATTTGTTTTGCATGGAGATCGAACACACGATCTTTTGTGCGCAGGATAGGATTATTACCATCGACGCCATCGAGCCCAATATCGATTCTAAAATATAAATATCCTAAATTTTGACTTTTTTTTAAATATATTTGAATACATTGAAAAGGATGTCTGATGACAACCAACTTAGTGCACGATAACGTCATAAAGAAAACGCTGTGTAAAATAGAACATTGGAATTTTATCGTTCTGGTGCATGATACATTAGGCAGGTAGTTAATTCTTCATATATATATAAGTATACAATTTAATGCTGTTTCAGTAAAATTATGGAATAATAACGAAGTAAATGATATGTAAAACAATACATGGAACTTAAACCTAAAAATCTAAATTGCTAATCAAATTCTCTCTAAATAAGTCTGCGACCGTCACTCGTCTTCTCATTTAAAATCTTTTATTTCAACGTTGACATAGCTGTATGTTGAATTAAAAAGAATAAATGAAAAGACTCAACTTTGGAATGACTTTTGTTAATTGACATTCCATTAGAATGTTTCGTCTTTTATAATGTCTTAATTTATAGTCCACTGACTCGTCTATATTGAAAAAGGAAACTGTTTATTTTGACGTTGATTGTCATTTATTTTAATTATTTAGTTATTAACTCAATATCGACTTAATTAATAGTAATTGATTATGAAATCAATGGCTTTTTTATTACTAAAAGACTTACTGAGGAATAAACCATTAAAAATGAATAGCTAGATTTCAAAATGGGACAAAAGTACAATCTTTTTATTATACTAAGGGTTGACAAAAATTACGAATAAAAATTAATTTAAAACGTTGATGTAATTATGCACTTTAAAGACCAATCACCTGACATTAGATTTAGCCCCATCAAAGAAATAGTGTATAGAGCGTGGCGTCGTAACAAAATGGCTGTTGCCCATCCCCACCCATTTTACTTAAGGTTTTAAGATGTTGTAAAATGGCGTAGCTCAAATGCAACTGGATGGAGATGGGCAGCAGCATGTTCGTCGCGAATCTACGCTCTGCAAATGCCACCACGCTTGCCGAGCGCGGCAAATATCCAGCAGTGGACGTTTTAAGGCTGATATAATGATTTATGATTATGATGCTATTTGGGGTCAATGTCACGCTATCTATAAGCTTCGGTAGCTCAGTCGCGACCTAAAATAGGGTGAGGTAAGGGCGAGGTACTATTCTACTTTACCAGTACCCCACGGCTTTTCTAATTTCTGTAAAGAGAGAACACAACTGATTTGATATTTCTATTGAATTGTTGTAAGCTGTGAAGTCAAATCTTCATTGTGATGATACCTATATAATTAAATAATAATATACATATAGAAAAAGTGTTTGTGTCTGTTTGTCATGCCAAAATATCAGGAGCCGAAAATTCTCTGCGATATCGTATGTATATGACTCGTTCTAATTTTAGACAATTCTATTTTAAACTTAGAACATCTTCACGATAAAACTAAAAAGTGCCATGTAAAATCACGGTAATCGATAAACAGATATTTAAAGGCTTACCTTACTTCAACGAAAACAAATTTAATAAAACATTGTATATAAGTATAGTAGCGTTACTAATACTAAAGATACTTACTCTTAATTAAACGTCTTTTGAAGCCAATTTCAATGCAACGCCTTAAACAGAGAACATCAAAGAAACACGAAGTCTTGAGATCCTCCATTGGTTCAGTAATCCAATTATACTCGTAAGGTATAACATGAATACGACCTCGTTATATCCAAATAAATCCTCGTAATCTGACAAAATCAATTTGTATAGGAATACATACATCGCTTGGGATCGATATTTCAAGGACTCTTTCATGTTATTTTAATAAAAAAATTTCAGACTAATTCTCTTTTTCACTCACTTTTGAATATTATGTTATTTCGTTAGTGTGTTTGCTTGCAGTGTGTGTTGTTGTAAATGCGTGCGTATTTATTTTTGTATACATAGTACTAGAAAGTTCCATCGAGTAATTTCAAAATAAACATAAGTTTCACTCCATTCAGAATATACCAATCCAAATCAAATTTTTCCATCATAATTAATGTTATAAATGTTAAAATTTGTGAGGTATCTCTTTACCTTTTATCTGCTTAACCGATCTGCGTGAAAGTTCACAAGGAAGGATGTACCCTTTATCCCTACAATGTACTGTTTGCATGGGATATTTACGCGGAATCAAACATTGCTAGCAACTTCAAAGGCGATACTGATACCGAGAGGGAACGCAAGCCCTAGAGGTTTGAGATAACATATTAAAACACGGATTTTGTATATATATATATACATATATATATATATATATATATATATATATATATATATACAGCATATTGATAGAGAATGCACGCGAGAAACCTGTAGGTCAAACATACCAAAATATATTTATGGACTCTTCAGATCCGTTATAGTAATGTACTTTGATGATATTGGGCCAGCCACGTTTTTTTTGCAAGATGTTTGCAGAGCACCAAATACGATGGCTTCTGCAAACTAATAAGAGAGTGAAAGTCAGTAATATATGAATCCAAAGGACATTGGAAAATCGACTTACGTAGCAATGTTTAGCAGAAGGTACTCTTGCCTACCTATCTCTTCTTCTGATGTACTTACTAAAAATAATAATATTCACACCTCATCTCATACATTGACCTTACTCCGAGCTAAGTCGATTAAAGCACTTGGGTTACAGCAGAGGAATCACAAAAATAATACTAACATACATTTTTTAAATTTTTGAAAAGCGACTGTGTACTATATAATCATTGTCAGTTTTATTAAACCTAGTCTCTGATAATGGATTCTTCTACTCCTCCGAAACCTAAGATTAAAATGTAATAATAATCAACAAAAAAACCGCTTACTTTATAAGATTCGAGGTTTAAAGGGCAAGTCAAGTGATAGAAGTGGTACATATATATATCTACATACAATGAAGACAATTAATTCTACAATGAAATTTTTGATATTAGTCTGTTCTTATTAAAGCTCTGATGTTTGCTGATCTATAAATATTTTTAATAATGATTTTAAATAGCATAATATTGATGTTTCACTGATGACAATTTGCATCTCGAAAATCGACCTTGTATCTTTGTTGTTGTTATTTCTCTAAAACATCACTTTTCAAGTGATTTAAATGTCATAATATCAATATAAGTGATTGAAACTATAAAATATCGTTTTATATTAGATTTTTTTTTTATAAAGATTTTTATATAATTTCAAATAACATTTTATGAAGGTTAAATATACGTACCTACTTATGCAAAATAACAAAAGTCTGAACATTAAATAAAAAGCATAAAATATAAACAGATTAATACATTTACCTGACTCAGAGAGAGAATATATTATAGATAATTTATTTATATGTATTTATTATATTATTATATATTTGCACACACACATTTTTTTTTTCTTTTTTTTTAGGTTTAGGTAGTGATCCTATCTTATGCGCCACGAGTCAATGTGGGTTTGATCCCCAACTAGGACAAACATTTATGTGATGCTATTTGTGATTCTTCTGTTGTTTGAATTGCATAAAACAAGTGCTTTAAGCGACTTAACTTGGAATCAGGTCAATGTATAAGACGTGGTGTAAAATATTACTGTCTGAGAAGGTGGTTGATGGTTGCAAACAATTTGCTTAAGAGCGTCTCACGCTTACTGGTTAAGGCTAGAGGAGCCGGTGCCGGAACAGTCTAATCAAACTCAATATTATAACTCAAAATCGAAAGGACTTTTAAGTCGTCAACCAAATATTGTTTTTTTTCTTTGAATATAGATTCGCTCATTAAAAGTAATTACTTAAACGTGCATTGACCCTTATATCATTATAAGGGTTCTAAGAGTCATATGAACAAATGATTTATTTGTTCATATGACTCTTGAGATGCCTAATTTAAATTTAGTCTGGTGACACTAGACGTATCTGAAAACTAAGTTTACAGCAATTTCATTGCGAGAGATTGCGCAATCTTGTGAAGTCGTTCACTCGGAGGGCGGCATTGACTCGACATTTTGTTGGCATTATCATCGACCAACAAAAGTCCCAAAGGTGCCCATAGTTTATTTTAAATAGTCTAATAATTCTATAATTTTTTTGTACACAACTCCAATACCTCCTGATACGAAAACAAATGTTTCTAACACCAATCATTATTTCGCCCCAAGATGACTCTAATTTCCCGCCTTGCTCAACAGTTTCACTCGAAAGTAGCCAAGAGTCGTCAGGTCTTCCTTAGATATGAACACGATCTTGTCTAATAAAAAAAGTTAAATTTTTCATGATTTAAATCAAATTTTCATTAGAAGTCATAGTCAGTCAAACAGTCATTAGAAGTCCACTGCTGGACATAAGCTTTTTAAGAAAGGGGGACTTTTACCCATAATTGCCGCGCTGGGCCAGTGTGGTGGAAATCGCAGAGCGTAGCATTCGCGACGAGGATGCTGCTGCCCATGCCCATCCTTGAAAACTTCACTAGCGTAAATCACGAAGTTATGGAATATAATTAATGCGGCACGTGGATGAATTAAAATAAAGAGAATTATCGTATTTAACAATATCGTAAATTTTAAATAAAGCAATTTATTTTTGTGGTTTGGTTAATTTTATAAATGTATTCATATTAAGTATCCTGAAAATTATAAGGGGTTAATTTTAACTGATATTTGATTTTAACAGAATCAGTAAGAATAAATAAATATTGATGATATAATTTAATCAGCGAGGAATCTTTGAGCGCACTGTTTGGACAAGATTCGACCTTTGATATTTAAACCATTCGTAAGGACCCCTGATCCACGCGCTTGGCTGGCACAAGTATCGGCAAATTTAGTCCAAGTTACTTCTAAAACCTGTTTTCCTAGTAAAGTTTTAGATTATATTTTGATTCGTACCTTACTAAAATAAAACAAATATGTGAATTCTGGAAATAATCTGAAACCTAAGCAAGTGACATGCTATGGAGTAATATTAAGCTACAATTCATTTAAAGACGATTGAATTAAGTTGAGTATATACTAGAACATAACAGCCTCAGCTGGTTCGTCTTTGAACATATCTTTGGACGTCATAAATATTGGAGAGTTTTAATAGAAGCCATCTTAGCTGCCAAATAGTTATTCCAGTGGACATGTTACATATAGGCCACCCCAAGGAAGGCGGAATTTGCTTACGTTTACCGCGCTTTGAATGCGTGGTAACAATCGCAGAACGTAGTATTTAGGGAATACTGCTGCCCATACCCGCCCTGTTGCTCGAATAGCTACATTCCGGGATATATCGCCATCAATTGATTTCCAAGGCTCAGTCACCTCTTAACAGGAAGAGGGGATGGTTCGATTCTACTCTGCTGTTACCCTGCGGCCAATCATTCATCATGACAGCCATTGGAAGTCCACGGCTGGACATAGGCCCCTCCATGGAAGAGGGAATTTTATCGATAATTTCTGCGCTGGGCAAGTGTGTTGGCAATCGTAGAGCGCCACTTGAGCGACGGGGATGCTGCTGCCCATCCCCACCCTATGCATTTAAACTACACTGTCACGGATGGATATACCGCCATCTGTCGGTTCTGGTACCTTTGACACCTCCTATGACATCTGGTATAAAGGGAGGTACTATTCTACTCTGCCGGTACCTTCCTATAATTAAGTTCAAAACGAGATATACATATAAAGTTTAAAGGTTATAAGTCTATATGTCTGTATATGTGTAATGAAATTATTTTTAAATATTTTAAAATGATAAATCCTTAATTGGAAGTTGTCAAGATATGCATCACTTGATTCAATTGCGGGTTAACGTTTACATTTATTTTTGTATTTTCGTATTGTACAATCTTAAAATAGGGTGTATAACTGAAATTTATTATTTAGGAACGAAAGTTTCTTTGTAATTAAAGGTAGGATAAATGCTTTTTTAGCGTAATTAAAGGATATTTGTAGTGATATTGTAGCGTGGTTAATAAAATATTACTATGTTTTTTCAGACAAATAGATCTGTTAATCTATAAAAATATTCGATATATATACAACACATATTTAGATATTCTTGTACATTCGTAATACATTTTGCATCTGAATATATATTATGGTGAAGGAGTATTATCTGTCACATTGATTTTGCTTTTTGATTCTGTCACTTTCCTTGTTCTATAACTATATCTTTTATATGTATTTGAATATTTGTGTATATGTATGTTTATTATTATGTATGTATGTACTAAATGCACCTCAAACTTCCACCAGCTTTAACATTATTTCTATCCAAAGGTTGCCTGTAAGAAATTGCATTTAGCGATAAGGCCGCCTTTTGTACCTACTATTCCATATATTTGTGATGTTCTTGTGTTGTTTTCATTGGTGTACAATAAAGAGTATATTATTATTATTTAATATAAAAGTTTGAAGTATCAAAACTTGTTAAATTCTGGTAAAAGTTTTGCGTGGAAAATATTGACATCCTCAAAGGAGGAGTCCTTACTTTATGAAAACTTTAAAATATGATGAAGTTCTTAGCGGATATAAGCACTGAGTGAGAGCAATTTTTGCAAAATATGAAATTTCGCTGTAATCGCAAAATTGTTATACATATTCTATAAAAGTTGTCCCGTATAACAAGACGGATGGGTGAACATACTCTGCAGCTCTTCTTATACTATTACTAAGATAGTAATATAGTAAAAACTTTTTATTGTCATATTCAATATTTTTTAAATTTTATTTTATCATTGACCATGTCATGTAGACATAAATAAATGTTTTTGTTTCCTCTTAACTAATTTATAGTACTGAAAGTTCTCTATTTTCCACTACTGGGTAATAATTCCTAGCAAAAATTTGGTTCTGTAACGACATACAACATTGTTAAAAGATAATAGACTCAATGCCAATGTAACGTGAAAACCGTTTACTTTCAGTGTAAATCAAAACAGTTACATTTAGTCTTCTTGGATCTCTATAGTAATCAATTTTTCGAATGAAATTCAGTGTAAAGGTTTTTCATTGAGAGCCATGAATGTTTAAAATATTATTACAGAAATCGTCCCTTGAGGTAGTAAAAGGTGGGTGTTAATTAGAATAATTCTACAATATAACCAGGGTGAAACCGCACGGCGCCAATAGTCGTGGTCAAAAAAAGCATTCTATATTTACCCACCGTAATTGTTACAAAATAGTACTAAAAAGGAAATTTGATCTAAAATCATATCATAATATCATCTTACTAAACATAATTTGTTTGTCTTCTGCCTATTTAGCCTATAACTTTGTTTACTGGATTTGTTCAAATTCTCTCGTCCTTTAGTATCAACTTACAATCAACATACAATCAGGGCTGAGCCTGAATTAAACTGAGACCCAAGGTTCGTTTAGTGACAACAGTTAAACTTACAGGCTTGAACTCAATTACCCTTTTGTTCAGTGACTGTGAAGGTCGTTCACCTCTGTGCCGCCTCTAGACAAACTAGTTGAACTATTATTGAAATGCGAATTCAAATTTACAGAAGCGAATTTTTATCTATGCATTGTCTGTATGTTATTGTTCATGATATTTATTTCTTTAACACTAGATTAAGATATAATTTACTAAAGTTCTTTTTAGAATGGTAACTTTTGTTAGTAATCTATATAACAATACAATTGCATAGATTTCTGCCTCATTGACCCATAATTGCTGCGCTGGGCAAGCGTGTTGGCAATCGGAGAGCGAAGCCTTTGCGACAGAGATGCTACTGCCCATCCCCGCCCTGTGCATTTGAGCTACACCGTTTCTACAGCTACATGGGTATACCACCATCTGTCGGTTCTGGTGGGTACTATTCTACTTTGCCGGCACCCTACGGCAATGCCTGTATCTCACGGTATTAAGGGATGATTATTAAAAAATATTTAACGTGTTCCATGACTTTCAAAAAATAACCCCTTATACTAAATTTTATTCGAATTACTTCAAAAACTGCAACGTTTCATACCAACTTTGCACCTAATTTCACCCTTTCAGGAAGTTGTCAAAAATCCTTTCTTACTACTCCCGTTACAAAAGAATGCTGCTGTTCAAAAATTTTAAGTTTGTAACCCTTATAGTTTAGGCCCTGCGGTAACATGTCAGTCAGTCAGCTTTTCCTTTCATATATTTATATATACTTAATAAACATATTATTAATGAAGAATATCTAATTAAATTAACATTGTGCGCAGTTTGACCCCACTTCAGAGATAGGGTTGTTTATGTTTCAATTTATAGTCGCAATATTTTTGTCATGATAAACATATTAGTATAGTTAAGTCAGGATGGCTAGCTAGTTTTGTAAACTATACACAGAACTGAATGGAAAGATGTGAATAAATGACAAATGAAAAAAAATAGGGAAATATATTATGAAAGAAAAAAGGGACAAATTAAAAAAGGTTAACATAAGAACTAAAGACACCGAGGCCCTAATGATTCTATTTTTTGGTTCATCATTCTCATGCCAGCCATTAATGTTCACTGCTGGGCATAGGCTTCCCAAGAAAGGGGGTATGTTGCCCATAATTGCCGCGCTGGACAAGCGTGTTGGCAATCGTAGAGCGCAGGTTTCACGACGGGGAAGCTGCTGCCCATCTCCGCCCTTTAACATGAGCTGAGTTTTTGCTTGGATATACCGCCATCTGTCGGTTCTGGTACCTTAGTTGCCTTATACGACACCTGGTACAGGGGGAGGTACTATTCTTATTATTTTGTTATTTTGTTAATTTTGGTTATTACTATTGAGTGTGTTAAAATGTGATTATAAATAAAAAATAATATGATCTGAATTATAGTGGGTCTGGATTTTTATTACGTCAACCAACATTATCCCCGGAACGCCCATTGTAGAGAGCTAGAGAAGGCCGACGGCAGTCGAGTATATCGTTCCCCGTTTTATAATATAAAATCATTAACCAAAAATGCTAAAATCATTAGCCGTGAGGTACCGGCAGAGTAGAATAGTACCTCCCCCTGTACCAGGTGTCGTATAAGGCAACTAAGGTACCAGAACCGAGAAATGGCAGTACTATCGAGCCATCCATCCATCCGAATTCTATGTCCATCAGCGGACTTCCAAAGCTGATGTGATGATATAATTATCACAATCTTGTGTGCTAAGCGTTCAAATATTTTCGTGATGATCACATGATTGTTCTATGTGTGGAAGTTGTATAGAAATATTAAGGTATTATATTTGTAATTCGCCTTTGATTTGATATCCGCAACACAAGTGCTTTAATCTCGGCTATGTCACCTTACGAGATACTATATGAATGTATTCAGTTACGATTCCAGTTACTGTTATGTCTCTGACATCCCTAGCTACTAATAAATACCTACGACAGCTAAATATACAAACAAACCAATTTACTGTTAGCCCAGTTTCTCCGTCTGTTTGTTTAGCCTCTATGACGACTACTAAATCGTAGGTTGAACAAGCTTGTTTCTTTATTGCAGTAGTTTATCCGGCGTTTTTATGGGTGTAACGCTAAGAACTACAAACTGTGTGGTGGTTATACTTTTTATTTAGTACTTTCCTTGTGTTATTTTCATTATTTGATACCACATAGACTATCTATTTTTGTAATATTAATAATAGTATTTATATTCTTTATTGCACATAAAGAAAAATAAAATAAAATAATTATAATAATGAATTACGTACGTACAGCACAATAGGCGGCCTAATCGCATAGACCGAATTCTTCCAGGAAACCTTTAGGCCCCACCTAAAGGTTTAGTAAAGAAATATATTTAGCTAAGTTTTGTATGAAATCACAGAGCAAACAATGTGCTAGTGTTATTCTCGTGGTAATACAATCATCTTTAAGCTTCGTGAACGCTTACTATGTAGACCGTCTGCGTTGTCGATTTAGTCATATAAAAAAAGGAAATGAAAACATGTGCATTTTACATAGTACAACTATGAGTTTATTATTATTCTTTTTACTCGTTATTAATACAAAGTCTAAGATGAAGCGAACATACGTAAAATAAACTAAAAATTAGGCAAGTTTAAAGCGCAAGGAAAATATAAAAAAGTAATACTAATAACATTAGTATTTCTAATAAGTAGTGATTATATGCATATTTATTAGTAATACAAATGACCCTGAAGAGTCATTAAAGTCATCTAACACAGATATTTTTATTAGGCACTCCTTAAATTAGTCCGCCGGCACCAGATAAGTCTTCAAACAAAGTTTACTGTAGGTTCATTCAGCGACCAACAGAAAGACACCTGCAGGAACAACTGGTGGTGATAAAGGTTGGTAACTTTTATCACCACCACCTATGTACTAGTTGGGTCTTATATAACACCTACTGGCGCAGGCGCTAACAAACTACTAACTTAAAGCTAATGGTTAAAGAAATTCAATCCTAAAGAGTTTTATCGCTAACATAATCTTTGATACCATAAAAGCTCTACAATAGTTAATGATGTAAAGCTTATTTTTGTATTTGTTTGTTTAATGCCTTTCTTGAGTTTATTCAGATGCAAGTCTGTTATTTTACTTGAAATTGTATTGTAAAATATTACACTATTGCCTTCAAATGAATTTCATGGAGCCCGCGAGTTATTTATTTTATGAAGTCGTTTTATAGAGCCCTCAAACATAGCTATATAAAATAAATAGTGAGTTAACCTCAGCTGCATTACCCATTATACCATTATAAATATTACTATGAAATAAAGTAAACCAACTTGTTCAGTTTCAGTTAATTGCCGGACGGACAAAAGCTGTGGAGCTCAGTCTATTTGCGAGCTCCACTATATGAAGTGTCCAATGCTACTTGTGGTTAAATTAATTACATTTACAGTATTATATCTTATAATTAGTATATCTTATAGTTACATGCTTTTATGGGCTGCCAAAATGTGTCAAAAATGGCATGACTAGCTGCTTATAGAGGTGTGTTAGTTCCAACACTGATATATGGTAGTGAATCTTGGGTATGGCAGAAGAACCAAGTAAGTAGAATAAATTCTGTTGAAATGAGAACACTTCGAAGTATGTATGGTTTGAGTTTGAAAGATAGATAAAAGAATAGTATAATAAGAGATTGATGTGGTGTAAAAGATGATGTTGTGACAACAATAGATAAAGGAATGTTGAGATGGTTTCGGCATGTAGAAAGGATAGCTGAAAATAGAATGACTGCGCAAATATGTAGAGCGGAAGTGAATAGAAGTTTTAAGATAGGACGACCGAGGCAAACACAACTACTGCCAAGATCGCAGCAAGTGGAGATCCATAGTATCTGACTACTTCAATGGGACACAGGTGTAATGTATGTATAGATGTATACAGTAGTATAAAACTATAAAACCATATCTAGTTACCCAGTTTTTGTAACTATAGTGAGTTTCAGAGATAAGTACGAAACCCACAGAAATGAATGGTAAATTATGTGCTGCATATAACCCGGCTTTGCATGAGCGCAATGTGGATCAAAAATGGTTACTGTGGGTTATCTCTAAGAGATAGACATATGTATACTATAGCGGACTTTTTTTGCTGACTTTTTCTAATGTGTAATATGCCAACGTTTGCAATATAATCGCAAAGATATGTGTTTATTTACGATATGTATGTTTCTCTATTATATATTGCATGTAATATACAAAAACCCATCAAAATCCATTGTATAGTTTTTAAGATCTAAGCATACATAGTCAGTAGACAGTGGAAAGCGACTTGTTTCAGTAGATTTTTTTTATAAAGTGATATAATGATATAGGAAAAGACTGACGTTTTGAGTATTGAATTCCGCGATGACCTCAAACTACTTTATACACTCAAACTACTAAATTTACTAACAAAAGAGTAAAGGATAACGCATTGATATTGGTCCCACTGATTACGCATATAACCAATATATGTTTTGCATCCTCTACTATACCAGCAGCACTTAAACTTTCAAGAATTATACCAATACACAAAACAGACGACCTTAAAACTCTTCAAAATTACCGATCAATATCTCTATTAAATTATCAAATTGTAGAAGAACTGATGATGATGAAGAAAAGGCTTATTAAATATCTTGAGGACAAAAATCTTTTCTCACCAAATCAGTTTGGTTTTCGGGGAGGAAGATCGACTAGTGATGCGGTATTGGTGCTCACTAATTTCTTGATTAGTGAACTGAATTATGGAAAAAAAATATTGGGGTATTCCTTGACCTTGCAAAAGCTTTCGATACCGTATCCATTCCTCTTCTGCTTCGGAGACTTGAGTCTATTGGCATAGGGGGAAACAACTCAATCTTTTCAAAAGTTATCTGAGCCATAGACAACAAACAGTTAAAATAAGTAGCTTTATTAGTGAACCCTGTAAAGTAAAATATGGAGTACCTCAAGGGAGTGTATTGGGACCTGCGTTATTTATCATCTACATTAACGGCATAATTCATACTACCCTAAAAAATGGTAGAATAATGGCGTTTGCAGATGATACTGCTCTAGTTTTTAGTGGTAGTGACTGGAAAGATGTCACTGCAAATGCCCAAATTGGCTTTACTGACATACAACAAAAATGTAATGGAAGCCTACTAACTTTAAATGCAGATAAATCAAAACATTTAACTTTTTTAATTACTATAAAAACTCAACCACTTACAAATTCTTTGCATCTCTTCGCCTACCGGATAAATTGTAAATTTAAAAACAGTACTTGTGATTGTCCAAAATAAGAAAATGTTTCTACATATAAATATCTTGGCATAACATTTGATTCCTTATTAACTTTTAACCCTCACATAAATATTTCAACGCATAGAATTCGGAAATTAACGGCAGTTTTTAGAAATATAAGACAAATTTCTACAGAAAAATTTTTAAAAACATACGTAACTTTTATGTCAGTCTCTCTTGTCGTACTGTATTACTATTTGGGGGGGTGCTACTTAAGCGAATATGTTACCGCTAGAAAGGGCACAGAGATTTGTTCTCAAAGTTATGTACATTCTACCTTTTAAATAAACTACCTCAAAACTCTATATACATAGCAAAGTTTTAACAGTGAGACCAAGAACTTATTCTCAATTAGCAAAAACTATGTAAACCTGAAAATAAACTAACTCCAAAATATACATCAGCCATGTCGTACACAGTTTGCACAGCAATTTCTAAATTTTACAGGACCATTTATATATAATAAAATTAACCAAGAAATAGATGTCATGAAGACATGAATAAATACACTTGCAAAACAACAGTAAGGGAATGGCTTTTGATATTGGACTACAACAAGACAGAGGAATTGCTAACAATATTATGCTAGACTGGACTATATTTATTGTTACTATTATTGTTTGTGTATACTGTATATACACAGTATAGCTTCTTATTCTGTGTATTTATGTAATGTGTGCGTAAATAATATGTTGTATTAACAAACCTTGTATTACATTAGACCATATACACACACATCCACACCTACATGCACACTACAGACACCTGCCTATAAGAACAGGCTAGACCTAGTCTAGGTACCTAAGTATCAAAATGTATTTTAGTTTAAGTTTCCGTTTATTGTTGAATAAAGTTATTATTATTATTATGAATATCTCTCAAGCCTAAATGTTTTGTTTTCGCCAAGGAAAACAAAACACTTCTGAAGTTAAATAACAAGTTAAGAGGGGAGATAGATAAAAAATACTTTGAACGGTACAGATTGGATATGAGCATTCCGGCGAAAGTTAATTGGAAGCCATTTGAGTTGAAAACAAAACTTAGACACGTGATCAAGTTTTCTTATTCCAAATATAAACTTTATTCGGAAATGTCTAAGATGCTTTTGCTTTGTATTGGGATGAGTTACCTAAAATTGTATGTATTGATTGCAACCATCAAGGGCCCCGAGGGCACTAATGGTAATAATCATATCTTGTGCTCCCCGCTTAGAGCATATAATCACTACCACCTAAAGTCTTCGTGGGTTCGATACCCACCTAGAACGAACATTTATTTCATAAATATTTTTGCTTGGTCATATCTGAATGTTAAAAATGTATCTTATTATGATAACTGTCGTTTAATTATTGTCTGATATTCGTAACACAAGTGTTTTAACCGACTTTACTTGGAGACAAGAATGATTGAAGGAGTCCCTTTTTTGTAGACATTTAGATACAGCTAGCGATGATAACGAGATATAAACTTCATTAAATCTGACTATGGTCGGGCCATATTGGATAATAGTCACTAAAAATAGTGCACATTTGCCTTTTTTTATTAGAAGAGGTTGACAAACAAGCATACCTACTTTCATTGGTACTTCATCATCATCTTCATCATGACATCAAAAAAATTTCCACTGCTGCCTTGCCAGGAAAGGGGGAACTTACCCATTTTTGCCCGCGCTGGGCAATCGCAGAGCTTAGTTGCGCTACGAGTATGCTGCTTTGGCACTATCTATCAGTTCCAGTACCTCAGTCGCCTCTCACGGCTCCTTGAATACTATTCTTCTACATCTGAAGGATACCGGCAGAGTAAAATAGAACATCCCCCTATACCAGGTGACGCCTCTTACCGCGACCTGATACCTTATATCAGAATCAACAGATAGAAATATACCCATTCAAAATAACGTACCTCAATTATCCAGGGCGGGGATGGGCAGCAACATTCCCGTTACAAAAGTTACACTCTGCGTTTGCGCAGTGCAGCATTATGTTTAACAGTGGACTTCGAATAGCTGATATGATGATGAAATTATTCTGGTGGTACCACAAGGAAAATCGTTTTTTCTTAAATTAAACTTTAATTTTATTTTAAATTTTTGTACCGAAGCCAAAGCAGCCATGGTTTTTAATGCAAGTGCACTATGAGTTCAATACAAAAAAGCTTCTTAATTATGAGGTTATGAAACACAAAAACCGTTTCCCTCTTCACTTTCAAACTGTCGTCGTTAATCTACAATGAACACGCCCTTGTTTCATGCTGGAAGGAAAATAAATATTTGCATATTTCTTGTACCTTCGTAATAAACTTTAACTTTAAATATGTTGTGCTTTTTGCTCCTGTAAAACTTGAACGTTAAACTTCTTAAATTCGCATGTGGAAGAGAAATGGAAACACTAACTTTCGCGCACCGAGAACGTTCAATTGGAAAGAAAGAAAAACAATTATTGGCTTAGTTTAGAGAAACAAAAAAGGTCACACAAATAAACGATCGGTTACAGATTAAGGTGTATAAATAGAATGTTAATCACATATTAAAAAAATCACATATTAAAATACAATGTTACATTTCTTTACCAAAAAAGAATAGTTTCCTGATTGCCTTTGTAGTTTCTTGATTTCTAGACTACCGCTAAAAAAAGAAATTAACTAAATCCCTTTGTGAAATAATAACAAAATATAATTCCGAGATCATCTTTTATCCTAGATACCAATACTTACTAGATATGTTTAATAGTACTTACTTGTATTTCTAGGTATAACACTAGAACATAAGTTGCTATGGGGACCTCAAATAGTAGATCTCACTAATAGACTAAGTTTTGCAGCTTTTGCAATATATAAAATACGCCTATTTACAGATGTTCACTTTAGTACTTTCATAGCATTATGTCTTATGGTTTACTGCTGTGGGGTAATACAGCGGATGTTAATACAATATTTGTTCTTCAGAGGACTCTAAAAAGAAAATTAAAGAAATTAATATATTGACTATATACTGTCAATATATTCACGGAAACATTATGTATGTCCATCAAAACCTAGAAAACTTCAAGTGGAGTAGGAAAAGAAAGTGACATGCATAACATTAATACAAGAAATAAATATAAGCTCGTAGTGCCTACAATTTGGCTCTATAAAATATATTAATCTTTCAAGGGCAATTGTATGAGATTTTACAATAAAATTCCGAACAGGATAACAGCCTTGTCTTTGAATAAATTCAAGAAATATGGTAAAAATAAGCTTCATGAAAAATAAACTTAATGCGGTAAACATTATGTTAACGACAAAACTGCTTGGGATTGAACCGCTTTAACCACTAGCTTTAAAACAATGATTAAAACATGATGGTAGATTAATCACCTTTATGACCACCAGTTTTTTACACAAGTTTCTTTCTGTTGGGTCGCGTAATGAACCGGCAATAAACTTAGTTGTAAGACTCGTCTGGTGCTGGCAGACTAGTTTAAGGTAGGCCTAATCAAGTTTTATGTGTTAGATGACTTGGGTCATCAGGATTTTCTGTATTATATATAAAATAAGCATAAAATCACTGTCTTAGGGAAAATATTAATCTTATTATTATAACTTAAAACGCTTGTAATAGGCCTACTTAAATAAAAGATATTGATTTTGAATCTAGGATAAACATTTTAATAAAAAGATGGTATAAAAAATTTAAATGTTGTGTCATTACAGTAGTTAAAGTATAATCCTTTCCTGTATCATCCACGTTCGTCTAGCCATTCTAGTGCGTAAAACTAACAAACATCAACACATCCATCCATAAAAAAATTTACATTTATCACATTCATAGGCCAAAAGAAATCGTCATACATTATACGATCAGAAAGTAATAAAACATTTTAGGAGAAAATCTGTCAAAGTTGAGGAGATTAGGTCTGCACTCCTCAGGATTGATGGGGAAAGTTCCTATCATAAAAATCTCCCGGGGCGGCCATTGATGCCCGCGAGTTCCGTAAGTCGAAACAACATTGCCAATTACGTGTTGAAAGTAAGACGGGAGCGTCAGTCGTAGTTTTTGTAGACTGAGGCTTATATAACACGCTTCCTGTTTTGTAATTTTAAAGTTAACAGTTACATTCGTATTTTAATTGCAACTCTGCGATAGTTAAAAACTGTGCTAAAGGCCTTTGACTTCCCTAACTATTCCATTGATATTCTGCAACTTTATAAGTAATACGAAAACAATAACAATCAAAATGACCAGAAGGATTTCAAATCGCAAATATATAATTTTCACTAAA
>JACJUM010005601.1:13539735-13603106 GCA_020976665.1 Heortia vitessoides
AATGTTTATCACTAATCCTCGTAAAATGCAGTCACGTAACTACCCCTTAAATAAAAAAATCCCCGTTCAAATAAATTACGAACGCTTTAAAAGATTCTTTGTTAGCGCGATCGGAGCGGCGAGTGATTAAATGCAAATCCAGCTAGTTGGACGGGCACCGCCTCGGTGTGCATTCGAAATTTAACGAAATCTTTTTAAACGTTTTCCATTTAACCATTTTTATACTAAAGGTATTTTTGAGGAATTTGCTGGAAGGGTTCATTGTTTCTTGTCAAAATACTAATGTTTTCGGTTTCGCCTGGGATTTTGTTCTCCGGGTCTTTATCTTATCCAACGGCCTTTAGGACTATTTGGTTCCCGGGATAAAATATCTATAGATATCCTTTCCTTGAGGATTATGCTGTATGTTACTTATTGGCTCGTTAGATATATGAACTATCATAATATTTATCATAATCATCATATCAGCCACTATAAGTCAGTCAAGGACATAAACATCTCCAAACGGAAGACTTTTCCCATCATTGTTGCAAACGTGTTGGCAATCGCAGAGCTTAGATTTCACGACGAGGACATTGTTGCCCATTTTTTCGAATTTGAGTTCCGCTGTTTCGGATGGATACACCGCCATTTGTCGGTTTTGGTACCTCAGTCGCCTCTTACAATACCAGAGTGAGGTACTATTCCACTCTGGCGGAACACAGCTACTATTTATTTAATTTTAAATATATAAAGAAAAAATCTCATCATCGATTCACCAAGTGTGGCTTGGAAGTGTTACACATTTATACTTTCTTATTCCTAATATTAATTTGAACTTACCTTTAATATAACTAAATATATAAACTAACCAAGTTAAAACCATTGTAGCACACAAAAATAAACTATCAAATGTAAACTACGAATAAACAACAAAAAGACAAGAAAATTATTATAAAAGACATATAGACCATAGCTCAATGTGTGCTTCTTAGTTATATTCACATAAATATTTTCTCGTAACTTGATAACTATTTTATTTATTTTAAGCATAAAAAAAAATCTTAGGTGTCTTGAGGGAATCGAACCAGCAACCTTAGTAGTTTGTGCTGTCCCTCGGAAAGGAAATCGATGCATTCGAGTCCCGTCTGATACCTGTGATAAATTTAAATAGAAAAATGGGTTCCTTGCACAGTGCAAGGAGCCTACTTGTAATAAATCTTGTTTGAAATAGCCAAATCTCCTTATATTGAAGATCTTTGGCAGATTGATTTTCAGAGAAAAAAGGACAACCCTGATTCAATACGTTTATAAAAGGGCCAGATTAGAAGTACAAAGAATAAATGAGCGTGTATGAAAGTAAAGGAAGCGAGAGGGATGCCAAAATCACAGCAAGTGGAGATATAAAGTCTCTACCTACCCTGATGAGGCACAGACGTGATGTATGTATGTTTATAAACTAACATATAATCTATCTGTCCACAGTTTCTCGTGTGCTATCCATACCCTGCCGAGTGGGGGGAGTACTATCCTCGCATAATGGTTCTCGTCAAGTTCGTGGTATATTACTCTTTGCCGCTGGCAGTCATTGCGCTGTTCTACATACTAATGGCGCGCCATCTT
The DNA here is from genome assembly GCA_020976665.1 of Heortia vitessoides. Lineage (NCBI taxonomy): Eukaryota > Metazoa > Arthropoda > Insecta > Lepidoptera > Crambidae > Heortia > Heortia vitessoides. The sequence continues at coordinate 13,541,338 of JACJUM010005601.1, forward strand.
GTGCTGAGCACGCAGAACATGCCAGGGGAAATGCAGGGTACACAAAGACAGGTAAAGCTTTTTAAAGAAATTAATAATAATTTAATTAAAATAAATCATCCTTAACAAATGATACTGAAGATGTTTATTTCAGAGAGTGACAGAGATGGTATTGTTTCATTATCATTATTATCATCATCATCATTATCATCTTAGTAACCCTAGAACATCTAATGATGGATATAGACTGCCCCAGGAATGGGTGAAATTTGCCCATAATTGCAGCGCTGTGCAGGCGTTGCGGCAATCGCAGGGCGTAGCTTCTCGACGGGGATACTGCTACCTAATTACATTTAAGCAACACTGATGAATGTACCGCCATTTGTAATACAGAGGGAAGTACTATTATACACTTCTCTGTCTCTCTGATTAATAAAAATAATAAGTCTCTATATACTACGCATGGAAATGTGTTTTCTCTAGCAAGCTATGGAGATAGAAATGTTTCAAGTCTCTACGTGATTAAACAAAGAATAAAAGGATTCGTGAAATGAATTAAGCTACAGAAATATTGTCCATTACCAAGTTGAAGTAGTAATGGCTGCAAGACCTAACTGTTACCCGATGGAGCCGTGAAGATCTTTAATAGAGACAAAGCACCGGCAAGTAGAGTGTAGGATGACCGATCTGCCATTAAGGTGTTGAACATCGGAAATATAAAAAAAAAGCATCTTAGTTCGGCCTATGTCCAACTGTTGGCTGATACGCATAAGGCTGACCTTATGCGTATCAGCCAACAGCTAAATTGCTAATGGAAAAGTATCTGCAGTGAGATGTATTCCATGAATACATTTCAGTTGATGAGCCCATGGTGATATATTTTGGGCATCATACTTCTAAGCAATATATTCGTTAGGTTCAGACACAAAAGTTGGGTAGCAGCTAGTTCAACGGTCTATTGTTACAGCTTCGATTTGTACTGCGGAAAATCACTTGATGCTACGTCCGAGCCCTTAGGATCTAGAGTTGTAAAAGTCTCACTGGAAAAACTGGGAACTAATCCATTAGACCATAAAGTATATTTTGACAATTTCTTTTCTAGCTATGATCTTTTAAAAGATTTATGGCTATAGTGCTACAGGAACCGTAGGCGAGAAAAGGAAAAAAAAATGTCCGTTGATAAGAATGAAAGATATGAAGAAGTAAATCGAGCATCCTATGAGTATAGGTTTGATACCGAAAATTAACTATTATTTGTCAGATGTAAAGATAATTATGTATGTACTATGGTCACCAACTTTGACACAGTTGAGCCTCTTGGTGTAGTAAAACAATGGTGTCCAATAAGACGCGAGGAAGCAGATTAGACATACCCCGACTATTTAAAAATTACAATAAGCATATGGGTGGAGTCGACGAACTTGACCAGTCGATATCTCTATATAGAATTGCTATTCGCGGAAAAAAATGGTGGTGGGTATTATTTACTTATATGATCCATATGACTATTGCTAAAGCGTGTTTTTTTGCATGTGTTGTGCAATGATAACCCTGTGGATCAACTGATGTTTTTTGTCGCTACATAACACGATTCTATTTGAGCAAAGATGTGGCAAGAAAGCGCGCCCTTCTTTATCTGCAATTAAAAATTTGTCTCAGGATCATATTGCACATTATCCTCAGCGAATCTAAAATCAATTGAGATGCGTTGTTTGCCACGTCAGGGTTCGCTGGCAATGTAAAAAGTGCATAAAAACACTTTACGTGGAAAAAAGATGTTTCGAAAATTTTCATACATAGGTCATTGTACTCAATCAAGTATACCCCTGAAATTTCATGTTGCTTTTGTAAAACAACTATGAAAATTCTTGTAGCTTTTATTTTACCTCTAATGGGTATATAATTTAATTAAAAACATTTTTGCACATCTCAAAGATGCTATAAGTTTGAGTATATGGACTTTATTTCAACTTAATGCCTCTATATTTGCTCGAAATATAGAGTCTTAACTGACAGACAGACAGATAGCAAGGTTATAAGAGTTAAGTTTTGGGGTAAAAAAACCCTAAAAATATCACAAAATACTCCTGGAGTTAACGTCGCTGTACTTGACAGTGAATATAAAATCGAAATGTAAAATTTAATTGTGCTCAGTTCATAAAAAAAATGTTGGAGCAAATATCAATTTGATGTCTGGAAAGTTATTTTGTAGTTGAGTAATTGAAATGACAATCAGCATCATTTTTGATGGCTTAATAACTTTACGTTCAAAAGTTTTAAATCCAATGATTAACAAACTGAGCTGAAATGTGCTTTGATAAGCCACATTGTAGTTTATTTATTGAGGCGTGCATAATAGGCTATATAAAGGTTTCAAGTTTGCTGGTTAAATCAGCAAGCTAAACTTTTGCATGCAAGTCACAAAAATTTACTGTTTGCAATTTTCGTTTGACGTTTTGGTTCTGGCAACCGTTCTTGAGATTTGATTGCCCGACTGGTACAGGTGGTAGTGATCCCATCTCATGCGCTAAGAGTCGTGGGTTCGATCACCGCTATGGACAAACATTTATATGATAACATTTGTCTGTTCTATCTGAGTGTGAAAAATATTAATTTTAGAATTATATTGTTGACTCCTCTGTTGTCTGATGTCCGTAAAACAAGAGCTTTATGCGGCTTATTTCGGACTCAAGTCAATGCGTGAGGTAATATAATAATAATAATAATAATAAATTCCCACAACATCTCATACATTGACCTGACTCCGTAATAAGTCGCTTGAAGTACTTGTGTTACGGATGCCAGACGACAGAGGAATCACAAATATACTACTTAAATACGTATATTTAACACCCAGACACAGAATAAACACAAATATCATCATATAAATATTTGCTCTGGGTGGGAATAAACCCACCACTCCCTGTCGCACAAGATATGATCACTACCATCTGCCCCATCGAGCCCGTCGAGATGTTATATAAATATATTTATTATTGCTAAAAGGTGTTGTGTCAGGATTTAAAAGTTTTATTGCTTTTATTTTCTACGCTCGTGTTCCCCTTTACGCAATAGGTGCTGTCGCTAACTTGTAATCTGGCAGAGCTGTAATCTGTTCCTTGGTTCTGTATCAAATGTATGAAACGATCCCAGACAGCTGGTATTTTCTAACCATTTTCGTCTATTAAAATTTTCATGTGTTCTAAATTCAAACAAACGGTGCTCCTTCGCAAGTAATTAAGGTTATGTTACAGCGGTAAATGTAGTTGAAATATTCTTTGTACAGCAAGTTATTTGTTAATATTAATAGATTATAAGCATTCGCAGATTCAAAATAGGCAACCAGCAAGTGGATGTGCATTTTGTAGTCTCATAAGTTTATTTTCATACGTAGCTGCTCTCATTATTACAACATAATTTTTTCTATTTATTTTCACGTTTAACAAAACTCGGGTGTACGTTTATTTTAATTCGAAATGTTTAAAAACGGTTTCAAAACTTTTAATGATTTGTGTTATTAATGTTCAAAGTGCTGGAGGAAATTTCCTTATTTCTTAAAAATTCTATAATAAACTTACACAAGGAAATCTATCAAGAAAAACCCGGATGCAAAATAGTTTATCTAGTATAAAAAATAAGATAATACAAGAAATAAGGTGAAGTAAATTTGGTTAAGGAATTAAGAAAGTAAACCACAATCTGAGTAACATTCCAAAGTTTATTTTAACGTATATCAAAATCTTTCAAGACCTTACATAGCATAAATAAATAAAAAAATACACTGAACTATGTCGCAATGTTGTTGCAATGTTGAAATATGTTCGTCTGCAATTGTCTCTCACGCAAAACTACTACATCTACCACTTAGTTATGTCGCCTTTCGCTTTCAAATATAGTTTTGATGAGAAGAGGCGTGGTCGCAACCAACGCTGTACACTCGTCGATCGTAATTGGTTCCCACACAGCCAAGACTATAGCCTTCAAGTTGCTCTTCAATCTTGATGGATTTTTCCGAGAGATTTTCTTCATTTTCCACTGTAGGATCTCAATCGGCGATAAATCTAGGCTGCTAGATGGCTATTCAATGGTTTCAATGCTCTTTGGTAGCTGCAATGTTTTTGTTGTCCTTGCAGAATGTTAGCAACCATCGTCTTGTTAAAAATGAAAGAATCTTTATAACGGAATGGAGGGCAGTAGATTTTCGTCCAAAAAAAATTTATTTCTTATTGCATTGATGGAATCAACCACGAACTACATCCCACCACCACCCATATCATAAGAAACGCTAGATACTTTTCGTTTACTGCAATTAGTATATATAATTCTTCATGTTTATTTCGAACAATTTTTTTTCTTTCATCGACTGTGACTTACAATTTAGGCTCATATGATACTATGGCAACGAACAGAAGTCTAATTTAAGTGATCACGAAAAAACTAAAATGTCTTTTACTTTTAAAATAGTAGTTTCTCCTTAGCTGTCTTAAATCCGTAACTCGTTCTTTTCAATACTCTTTTGCAGCTATCAATCTTTGTTAATCATGTTTATCCATTGCACAGTGAGTTATCCAGCACGAATACGACTTTATAAATATTGTCTTAAAGATTCTGTTTCCTGCCTCACGGTTGATACGGGGTCGGCATATTTTCGTCAAGCAAGAATTATTTTCATCCTTTTTATCAAGTGTGTGCAGTGTCAAGTCTTTCGAGATACAGTAGCTTGATTTACCCGCCTCAATCCCATAAACTATTTACTTTTGAAGTTCATTACCCACTGGTTTGCCACAAATAATTTTTACTTGAAAACTAAAGTAATTAACAGAAATTTTCAGAATCTATACTATCGCACTTATCAAAAGGAATCAGAATTACTTAATTAAACTTAAATTAGTAAAAATAAAAAAAACGGTTTTTTTTACTCAATGATAGACGGAATCTTTTCAACGATTAACAACTAGATGCACGCATTATTTTGCTTACGATGTGCTCAAATTAAAAGCAGGGTAGCTCTTAATTTAAAAGGCTAAAATAGTTTATTGTTTTAACATTAAATAATGCATAAGTTATCGGTCATGAGAATGTTTTCTGCTTACGTAGCTGAATAAAAATAAGTTGGAACCTTCCTTCATGTTCTTCGTACTAGACGAAAATTTTGCGTCGAGGCAGGTATAATTAAATAAATATCAACATTATGTATTTAGAAAAGCTGAGTATATAAATCAGTTCATTGTGAAATCTCGCTGTTGCTCTTCTAAAACTATTGAACACTAATCTGTCATTTAGATATTTGATTTTGAACAAAATTAGTAAGTAGTTATTGTGAAGTTTATTGCAAGATTTTTTATTTTTACAAAATAAAAATATAGTTAAACATTTATATTAATATATTTAGACGTAATTTTCATAATAATGATTTTTCAAATATTATTATTAGAATAAGGATGACGCTTTAAATATTATTTAAAATATTGAAGTTTTTATCCTATATTTCATTTCCTGCACTACATTGTATTCTTTAGAAGTATTTGAGAGCAAAAATCTATTCACCCATCCTGACAAAGTATGCGTTTAAGTTATTAATTAAAAGTTGCTAGGATCCAACTTTTACATAGTACTAGCATACAGAACGTTGTAAAGTGGTTATTGTGATGTTACTGAAGCCGTGTATTTTTTATACGTAAATCAACAATAAAAAAATAAATTGATTTTAATTACAAAAATATATTTAAGTTTATAAATTATAATTATGACTGACCAAATGATTCTAACCATTGGATTTTTGTCTTTAATTTCTATGCTGGGCAGGCATGGTGACGCAGTATCTCAGCACTGCATTTGTAGCTACGCCTGTTAGTATGCATATGCCGCCATCTGTTGGTTCTTGTATTTCTGTTGATTTCTACGACACTCGATACGGAGGAATCGATACGGCTTAAAAGGATTCGAGTTCCTACTAATATTAGTAACATTTTTATTATTAGTTACGCAGAAGTTTGTAAGAATGTATGGGTGTGTTTTTTACACTTTCCCGCAAAAACTACAAGTTGGATTTTAATGATAGTTTACAATAGATATGGCTATGATTTATAAAGATATGTCTTAAATAAAACGATGAATGTTGTTAGTGCACTTAACGCCTGCCAAGTTTCATCCGCAAATCTGCTTAATATAGTGTTATGTTTGTCATTTGTGGTGCAGACAGGAATGCAGGATTGTTACATCTATATATAGTTTGTATAGTACTTATAACAATTTTTTTTTTGTATGAAGTAAACTGCTAAAGGACTGACTAATTTTAATGAGTAATAAATTATCGCATAACGCACCTTAGTTATGTCCCTGCAAGTAATTTGGGCAACTTTAATTATTTGCTAGCTTTGCCCGCGACTTCGTCCGCATGGAATAGTAACATAGACTTTGAGCATAGCTTTAAAAGTGAAAAATTTCACTCAAACTCTATTTTTGCGTTACTTTAACCGTTTTCGCAGCACGCAAAACGCTGAAAGCTCTCAATTCGTATGTTTTTTGCCCGATCTGGCCACATTTTTATTGACGCTCCGCTCCTATTAGTTGCAGCGTGATAAAGCCTAAGTTCTTCTGATTTTATTAGCTATCTGCAAATAAAAGTCCCATCAAGATCGGTCCGCCTCGCATCACATTACCTCAGGTCCAACAGACACTCAAATAGACACTCCATTTTATTTATATGTATTGATTTTTCGCACGAAAACGGAAACGTTGCGGGTGAAAACAATTTGAGTTTAAGTCAATAATAATGTATGTAATGTGTATGTAGCTTTATGTATTTATCCGCAGATGCGAGCCAGAAGAAAGGTGGCATTCACAGTATTAGCATTCGTGATGGTGTTTGCTGCTTGCTTCTTACCATCACACGTGTTCATGATGTGGTTTTATTACTGGTAAGCCTATTCCATTGCATTAATACTTTAATTAATTAATAATATTAATTCACATAATATGTCATACATGACCCGACTCCGAGTTAAGTTTTTTAATGCGCTTGTGTCACCAGTCATATAATACTAAAATAGACGTATATATATAAAACATCCAGACAAAGAAAATACACACATATTATCATATAAATATTTGTTCTGGGTGTAGATTGAACCCACGACCGTTGGCGCACAATATAGGATCTCTATCATCTGCGCCATCATGACCGTCATAATAAAATCCTTACTGCTATACTAGATTCCTACGTCTACTAAGTATAGGCTTTACTTTGATTAATACTAAATACTGACTTAATCTTAAAACGTCGCTGTTGCATTTAAACTACGCTAATTTGGATGCTTATACTGCCATCTTCCGGTTACTTACCTCACGCCTTATACAACCAAATTCGTGTTATAAAAAAGTAAAAAAAAAATATTTATCCCAACATTCGATTCTGTAAATGCTTCACTCAGCTTTCTCCTCTGTTAGTCGTAAATCAGTTCATGCACTTCCTTTTACCTACCCTCAAATGGATACATTCCACCCAGTTGGTTGGTCCCGATCCAATCTAATGAGCCCTGTGAAGGTATGTAACCCTTATGAAATAGCCTCTCAGAGCGAGTAGTAAATCTTTTCCCAGAGAGAAGCGCTCAGACATCGGAGAGTCGCTCAATAATATGCAACTTCACTTACTCCGTCAGTGGTGCTTAAGAATGAAAGGAGTTGTAAAAATATGCAATATTTGGATGCAACTGTTAATCATTTAAAGAATAAAGGCTACTATGACTATTGCAATAACAATAAAATTTGTTTAACAGCCCTACCGCTGAAGAGGATTACAACGGATTCTGGCACGGGCTCCGAATCGTCGGCTTCTGCCTTTCGTTTCTCAACAGCTGCGTTAATCCTATAGCACTTTACTGTACAAGTGGCATTTTTAGGAAACATTTTAATAGGTAAGTGTATTTGGCTCTATCATAAAAAATATTTCGTCCCACAATTGAAATGAAGTTGGGTTAAAGAAAATTTTTGAAATACGCGTCGTGAAACTGTTTTGAACCAAACTCCCATATGAGTTTGAAATAAACGAAGAGCTATTTCAAAATTCTAGAGTTTTTGGATTGTGAAGGTAAAAAAATAGAAAAAAATAAAGGAAAATTTCACTAAATCGCACAACATAGTAAATCCAGGAAATCCAGAGTAGTGAAATATGAAACTGTATATTCAATGAAAGAAGCAATTAAACCTGCACCAAGTTTCGGACAACACGAATATATAGACAAGATCTTCCAATATTGGAAATATTATGGAGTTAAATTCAAAAGTCTTGTAATATATATTAATATTATACTTGAATAAAATACAACTAGTTATATTGTTAGTTTGTGTATGAACAGCCACGTCAAGCGCTCTAAACTATCACTTCCTGTGAGATTTCGATGAATTCCACTAACAAAATTAAATTCTAAAGCACTTCCCAATTGTGCAAATCACATCTGAGCGATATGATTTATACGTTTGTGTGTACTAAGAAGCTCGGCTAACAGACTGTTAGTACACTCTGTTCGCTTCTCTTTGCAGTAATGTAACTTTAGAAGTCGAGATTTAGTTATTAGTTTCATGTTTGAGTCTCCAAATAACATACAAATAGTACGAATGTTGTTTGAATTGTGAAGTTGAGAATGAATGAAACTTGAAGCGGTATCAGTAATTTCCGATTTATCAGGAAAAAGGACATCTCTATTGTAATTGGTAAAGAGAAAATGGAGGGTTATGTACCAAAAAAAAACCAGATTACCGATAGATTTCGCCAGAAGTCTGGTAGTGAGAGTCAAAGTCTACGTGAGGATATCATGAAACTTAAAGCTGATCAAGATTTTGCACTTACAAGCATAAACTGCTAATTCATCAGTATAATATAAATTATATAAACTATTAGTTTTTTTCTATTGTTGGCATTGAATTCAAATATATATGTATAGACCTAGTTGTAAAGGGTTGGCAAAAAATTATTAAATATGCCTATGTTCAATTAATACAGTACTTTTGAATTTGATATGGTTCGTAATATTTTAGTAGCCACTGAACGTCCACTGTTAGATATACGTCTTTCCAAAAATGATGGAGATTTGACCACAACTGCGGAGCTGGATAAACGTGGTGGCAATTGTAGAGCGTAGCTTCGAGACAGGAATGCGGCTGCCCATCTATGTTCTTTGTATTTAAGTTACTTTAGTAAAGATGGACATCGATATTCCTACCCAGTACTTCAGTTACCTCTAATGATCTCTAGTACATAAGAAGGCATTATTCCACTATAGTACCTCCCACTGCACCAGGTGTAGTAAGAGGCGACTAAGGTACCAGAATCAACAGATGGCGGTATATCGATCAGAAACAGTGCAGCTCAAATGCACAGGACAGGGATGGGCAGCAGCATCCCCGTCTGCTGCGCTCTGCTATTGCCAACACGCTTCCAGCGCAACAATTATGGGCAAAAAATCTTCTTCCTTGGAGAGGCATATGTCTAATAGTGGACTTTGATATATGATAGCTGATATAATGATAACGATATTTCTACTCAGGTCACCTAACGACATACCACGTTTTAAAATCAATTTACAAGACATTACTGATATTAAGAACGATAAATGAATTGCTGAAGATAGATTCCAGGGTGATTTTTCCTCGACGTCTTTATATATTATTCATAACTCGATAATGTCATCCCATCAGCTTATTCACTTATCTTTAAACGGTAGACTATATCACGCTATATTAATGCATGGCGAATATTTGAACCTTTTCTCTTATAGTAGTATGCTTTCACAGTTTGAAGAGCACCACTTAAACTAAGTGACTAGATAAAGCTTGAAATAGAATATAGGTAATAAAAATATTACCTATTTAAAGAGGAGCTCATGGCGCGTGTCTAAATAAGCCCACCGCGGGATCAATGCAGTTACGTTTGCAATAGATGGTATAGAAGTGGGTAACCTTGAACCCTTGAACACTTGAACATGTTGGTCCCGGGTTCTTTTTCAGTCCTGTAAGCTGACCAACCTGCATAGAACTCCCGTGGTGAGTTATGAACCGGACCTATTTACTTAACAACGGATATGGGGAATTGTTCATGGCTTCAGCTACAAGCATATAATGTACTGTACGACAAGTATACGTAATGCTTCGATAAATTAAAAGATAATTAATCTTACAATCCAAAATCTATTTTAAACTTCTTTTTTTAGACTTCGACAGGGTACTTAGTCCAATTTGAATCCGATACCGTTTGTCTTATCAAACTTATTGGGTTTCTAACCTATAAACCTTTACATACAATTAGCTTCAATATACGTACACACATTTCAACCATTATTTTGTTTTATGTAGATACTAGCGACCGGCCCCGGCTTTGCACGGGTGCAACGAAGATAGGAAATGTGGGTTATACCTAAGAGATGACATATACCATAGCGGACTTTTATGTAGACTCGACTTCACATTAAATACTTCGAACATTAATAGTTTATTTCTTAAATTATACATGTATTATACATACAAACCTTCCTCTATTCAATTCATCTATTAAAATGCCGCATCAAAATCATATCTATAGGGACAGACAGACAACGGGAAATGACTTTGTTTTATGCTATGTATAGATTTCCATAATGCTATGTCTGCTTCTCATTTAATTTGTCAAATAGATATTTGTTTTATCTATACTAATATTATAAAGCGGAAGAGTTTGTTTGTTTGTTTGTTTGTTTAAACGCGCTAATCTCAAGATCTACTGGTCCGATTTGAATAATTCTTTTTTTGTTGGATAGTCCATATATAGAGGTAGGCTTTAGGCTATATAACATTACGCTGAAACTAAAAGGAGCGAAGCGTCAGTGAGAAATGTTGCAAAAACGGGGAAAGTTATTCACATTTGAGGCCTTTCGCCGCATGCGCTGCGTAAACAGTATAATTTATTCAAAAACTATGTATGAAAGAATTATTCCTTTTTAATAACAAAAAAAGTCCGCGACAGTATATGTCTATCTCTCAAGATTTACTCATAATTTGTCGAAGAAGGCTTGCTACCATTAAAATGTCCAAGCAGGCCGCGCGGCGGCCCGTGAGCCGGAGGTGGGCCTCGCCCCACCGCCGTGCTTGCCACTACCACTCGCAAGTGTATCTATGCGAGGTACCATGCCGCGCGGCTCAGACGCGTAGTCGGCTCCCTACGGAAAGGTTGAATACAGCGTGCTTTATTTTAGACTAAAGTAAAAATATAATTTATGCCGAAGCACTTTGACCCATTATTTTAAAAACATCATTTTTTTCATATTATTTAAAAAAAATCTTATTCACGATTATACAATAGCATAAACCAACGTGAGCAATAAAAAAAAAAAAAAAAAAAAAAAATAATCTCGATAGAGTTTCAGACAAGCGGGCACAGCTAGTGAGTAAATAAAGGTAACGTTATGCCATGAGGTTCCAGCAGAATAGTACCCTCTACTGCACCAGGTATCATACGACACGACTAGGGTACCAGACAGATGGCGGTATTTCCACCCGGAACAGTGCTGCATAGGGCGGGGATGTTCAGCAGCATCCCCGTTGCGATAGCTGGGCTGCAGTTGCCAACAAGCGGCAATTATGGGCATAAAACCTCCTTTCTTGAAGTGGCTTATATCCAGCAGTAGACTTCCGATGGCTGGTATGATGATGATATATAGGTAACGTTATAATAATAACGATGGTCATTTATTTCTACAATTGTGTGGTATAATTTTTTAATCCTTATGAATATTCTTTACTAACACAAATAATGGACTGAGACGATCAAAACAACTTTCCTCAAAATTTCTAAGAAACAATAAATCTTGTACGAAACTCCTACACAATGCATTTACTTTTCCATAGGAGTTGGCTCTAAAAGCACTCGATGAGTAATTAAGATTTATTGCTCGGGATAAGTGTTGATCACAATGGGCTTCTGACGAAGACAGGTGACCGCATAAGAAAGCTGTGTTTTCAATTAAAACCCTTAAGTGTTTGGAAATAAGAACTAAAAATAAATGGCACTTTTACGTTTATTACCTTTTGATAATTGTGTTTGTTCTCTCATAGATTACAATGGAAAGAAATAAATGTATAGGTAAAATGTCAAAGTAAATATGAACATATATCGTCTAAAATAGTGCTCCTGGCCTCCTCGAGATAAGCGGAGTTTTGCCCCAAAAAAAAGCTGCGTAGTGGCGATCCCAGAGCTCAACTTTGCGATGAGGATATTGCTTATCCCCACCTTATGGTATTTAAGCTGTGCTGTTTCGGATGGATATACTATTTATTGGTGCCGGTAACTTAGTCGCCTATTATATTAACTTTTACTATTTTACTCGGTCGGTATCCCGCAGATAATAGATATTATCTTTAGTATAAAATTAAGCATTTTTCAATACTAAAAACCAATTATAATAATAAAAATAGAGATTATTCAAAAAATTTAATCTTGTATTGGGCAATAAATATGTATAATTTTAGTTGCGAGCATATGATTAAATTTGCTTTGCCGCATTTCGGTACGAATTTCAACAACATTTCAAAAATTTAAATCAAGTCACATTTCTCCTTTATGACGCTTTGTACAAGCTTCGTTACCATTTACCTTCGTTCTACCGGTACGTACCGTTCTTAACACTGAGGTCTCAATTACAGTGGACTTGCGATTCCCGGTAATATACGGATATCCGAGTAGATCCGTATTTAGAATACCTCCATTAATTTATTCTCGATATTGACACTGATCTTGTACATGATGAATTCTGAGAAATTATACGATACGATCACCAAGCCACTTGAAAAACTATTTATTTTTTAATACTTAAAGCGAGCATTACAGGAGGGAGCCAAAGACGGTCATGTTAGTATATTCAAAGCAATTACTACTATCACTAAGTTATTTAAATATGAATATTCGAGTTCATCCTTGAAGAAGGCGCTTCTTTCTACTAGGTTGTCAAACAACTTGTGTTATCACAAGGATCACTGGATCACCAGACTGGAGACACATGGAGACTCTAAGATGACTTGGAAATATTATGTCACATTACCTTATTTGACAGCCCTTCTCATCCTTCAAACCGGAACACAGCAATGCGAACATTGCTATTAGGCAGTAGAAATAGGTGAGAGTGAGGTTCCAATAAAGACGTATGAAGTCTCTTGTAAATTTTGTTTTGTGACTTGGCATTGCTATGGTGCTGCTTTGTTTCTTTTATCATAGGATCTCAAATAGGTGCTATTTTCAACCTTATTCTCTTCTATAAATAGTGTGTTTTATAATATCAATAGCTTCGTGATATCATTAGTATAAAATGACTTCCCGTCACTCCTTTAATAAGTTTTTACTTATTGTTTTATTATGAATAGTTAACGTGTAAATATCATCATCATGCTCATCATCATCATCATAGCAGCCGTAAAACGGGAACTGCTCAACATATGCCTCCCCTACAAAGGGGAAAGTTGCCCATAATTGCCACACTGGACTAGCGTGGTGGCAATCGCAGAGCGTAGCTTCGCGTCGGTAATGTTGCTGCCTATTCCTACCCTAAAGCATCTGAGATGCACGGATAAATATACTGTCATCTGTCGATTTCTTACGTATATACCGCTTACGATACCTGACACAGGGAGAGGGATACTACTCTACCGATACTAAACGGCTAGTAAATATTATATTATCACTATCACTAGAATCGGTCAAAGACTTGTTGACATTAAAAATATTTTTAATATAGTTTCAGTAAAATGTTCACACATAATGTTTAGACTCAAACGTGACTCAAAAGATAGAGGATTCCTATTTCTTATTTTATCTATGAAATTGAATTCCAAGCCTGTCACAGGCTTTCCAAATAACAATAAGATTTCAATATGCCCACGCATATGAAAATCTTACACACTGGACTGGACACACTAAACCGACACGGAAAGGTTATCACGAAAAAATATTACTCAATACCATAAAAGAGACATTGGGGTTCTTGATATAAGGTCCTTTATAAAGTAAACGCAAACATTTTTAGTCAGTTTTCCACGAAAGAAATAAGTCACCAGATATTTTTGAAATATTTAGTTTATATATTTTGCGAAGTCATTTAAAAAATAAATGTTATTTAAATAAATTTAATAAGTTGGCTATAATTTCACACAAAAATATTTTTTAATACTTTTCTTCTTATAACCATTGTGTTGATTTTGGGTGGTTTTGATTTATCTTTGCGGTAATTATTGGAAAAACGGTTAACAGAATTCCTGCTTTCGGTTCTAAGCAACATGCTTTAGTAATATTAATTTGAATAAGTATTTGTTGCTTCTCAAATCTCATTTAATTTGTTGAACTCACCATAATCTAAATATTGCGACAAAAAAGTACCGAAAAGTAAATTGTCAACTCATCCTTAAAATATTTAGACTCTAAATTAACCTACTATTTACCCATTTCATTACATTTTCAGCTTAAGCGGGATTATAAAATCCTTATAATTGTCTGCCACAAAAAAAAAACTCGCTCCTGGCATTGTAAATCTTGGAGATCGGAGGTACCCAAATAATATCAATTAGCAAGCCATCAATCTTTAATACTTCGACAACCCATTGTTAAATGAAAAGCATTAAACTTGCAACCGCATTTGGCCAACTCTCCCAAGACCGTTCCCTAAAGTGAAGTTGCCAACTTTTCCATAAAAAAATGATGAATGTCGACCAAACTTCTGAATTAGTACTCCCTAGGTATTACCTTTTATTGTATTTATCATTAATCATTATATAGTGTTTCATTTAGAAAATTCACGAGTATTTTTCTATAGATAGATTTTATTGATTAAATATTATTATGACGTGATGTATTGGCTGAGTAGAACCAGGTACCAGGTGTGGTAAGGAGCGAATAAGGTACCGGCAACGACAGGTTTCCGCGTATCCACCCGACAAAGCACAGTTCAAATGTGGGTGCACAACAAGATGGGTATAGACAGCATTCCCGCGTGGCAATTATAGACCAAATTACCCCTTTCGTGGGGAGGCTTATGTCAAACGGTGGACATTCCATGCCATCAATAACAATAATGGTGATGAAATATTATTAAACTTTATAATTAAATGTGTAATTTTAGACACTTTTTGGTGGACTGTAACTAATTGTGGAGTGACTTTTATGATCCCATTTGCTTATCAGTGTTTTTATTATACAGTGACCAGAGTATATAGTTAATTTATATAATTAATTACTGGGTAATATGACATAATATCTTCAAGTCACAAACAAATCAAGATGGTGGGCAACGCCCTAGTGATATACTTGTTGTAATACAAGCGTATTTAGACTGCAATGATACTTACTATCACGCCGTCCGTATGCTTGTTTGTTGGCTTAGTAATATAAAAAGAACATATTTTAGGTCATTGACCGCAGTCTTTGTTTTTAGTATAGACTTTCATCAAGAAACCGACTATAATGCAGGGAATTACATCACAAGCAACTATTGTCACACAAGCAAAGTTTCTTTCTCTCCCTAATAATTAGGACCATAAAGGTTTTTGTAATAGGAGTTTTAACTTATGCAAGACCTAAAATTGTTATCGATTACTTTTAAGATCATTTATTATAGTTACTATAAATAAAAAAAATATTTCTCTTCATGAAAATAATGTTTCTTTTATGTTTAAAAATTTCTGGCAGTGATCTTCCTCGGATAAATTATAGTACCTAAAGATACAAGTATTTTAAGCAAAACAATAGATTTAACTGAATAAACTGGAGTTTTTATTTAATAACGCACTGAGATCGTTACCGTACAATTGCACACAGGGAGAGTATTTTTTTTAACTTAAACCTATACAGGGGTCAACCAAATTGGTATTACATTGTACCAACTACGAACAAATATTTGAGTTTGAGCATGTTTATTCCAAGCTTGTACATTGTATTACAGCGAATCCATGATACCAGAAATAACTCTACCTACTCTTATTACTAATTATCTCTCAACTAAGTATAAAGCTCTGTTTTTTTATATGATTAAGTTGTCAAACAAGTATACGGTCCGCGTGATAGCAAGCGTCACCGTAACCTATAGAGTCGTATTGTCAAGTGTCTTGAGATCGAAAATTACTCATTACCAATTGTTTTACCTTTATTTTACGACTACGATTACATATATCAGTGATAAAGACTTACATTAATGTATATAAACGTTAATTATTATTGACATAAAAAAACGATTTTATCAATATTTAACACGTGTTTTTTAATGCCCACTTTCCCTCGCCATTTACACTGTCCTGCAAACTCATGGTTTATTTTTCTGATATAAGTTAAAAATCTTCCTCCGAATCTATAATGAATCTATATGAATCATGAATTTAGCTATAATGTAAAAACTTATGCTGTAACTCAATGTTTAATAGTACCAGGTAATAAAAAAGCGCTGATTTTCTTGTAATTTTCGCTGGAAAGAAACATGGGTTTCCTGATGACAAATTCAATATTTAATTACACTGGTAAAGATTTGAGATTGACACAGCCAGCTATCACAAAAAGATTTTCTGAATGATTATAAGCCATTTTTAATACCACCACTTAAAGGACTTTCTTTAACTTGATAACGGCTTTTTTATGGGTGGAAAACGAGAAATGCACTCACCACCCGGCCTCATTGTAAACAACTGGGGTTTCAACACTGCATCTTTCGAAGTTTCGAGAAGACTAAAATAAAAAACAAATGAGAAATAAAAATAATTGGGTTCCATGAAAATTATCACTATTCAAGCCATAGCCACTGTTAGACATAGGCCTCTCTGATGTATCCAAGCTGCGCTGCTTATAATGGATTTCAAAATCTGGGACAAGAGGAGCTACTATTCTACTCTGCCGGTACCCCACGGTTTTTTTTTTTAATATTTTTCTAACTGTTGAAAAAGTAGTGAATCTTGTAGGTGTCAAAAGAATGAATATTTTCTATCTCTAAAGTGTACAAGATTTTGAATACCCGAATGATGAATCTTCGTACCACTTACTTCTGTCTAGAAACTCAATAACGCCGACTGCATTTAGAACATTTCCCCGAGTACACGGATGGAATGATCTGGTGCTGTATTATGTAAATAAGCATTGGCTTCACAATATACAGACGCGCTATAAAATATTTTTCTTATGTGATTGCTGATTTTAAATCCAATCTGTCTATTTTGGATTAGTCACGGTTTTGGGCGCTGGTGTTCGATCTGCGAAGATTACTAATACACTGTATCAAACATTCGCTATTATCTCTAAAACAAAAGTTAAACGAAATTAATTTAATAACTACACAGTCATAATATCTATGAAAATATTATATTCTATCTTCCATCTCTTCCATTATCTTCTATTTATACCAGTAAATAACATTGCTGAGTTCCGGTTTAAGGGGTAAGAGAGGCAGTGCTATAGGTAATGTGATACAATTTCCTCAAGTCAAGAGGTTGGCGACGCGCTAGTGAATCCTTGAGAAAATAAGAGCGTCTATCTATAGACTGCGGTAGCAGTTACGTAAACATATGCCTGTTTTTCAACATAATCCAATAAAAAATGCCCACAACAACTTATCTCAATCTCAGAATGATAGCACCATTTGTAATATTAATACTAGATATAAATATAAACTTGCCAGTGCCCATTATTTGGCTCCAAAAAATAAATACTACGTTCAAGAGCAATTGATGTAAGATTTTATAATAAAATCCTAAATTGTATTACATATATGCCTTCGGATAAATATAAGAAATATGGGAAATATATACTTCTTTCTAACGGTTATTACATTTAGAATATTCTATAAAGATAATATTAATGACGATTCTGCTTGGGACTTAATTAAATTGCTGTAATTTTTAATTTGAAGACAACGGTTTGTTAACGCCGACGCCGGTAAGGGATTCAAAAACACCTACCACTAGGTGTTAATGGAACCTTTATCACCAATAGTTTTTCTTGCAGGCTCTTTTCAGGTGGCTAGCGCAATAAACTTATTGTAATCAAAAAAATCATTGCTGTATTAACACTAGTTTCTTCAACATAAAGGATAATTAATAAACTATTCAACAGAAAAATGTACAACATATTGTTTGAACCTGATTTAATAAAAAATATTCGTGAAAATGTACGTGCTTAACTCTAAATGACCAAACGTGATAAATGTTTTTTGTTGCGTTTGTAATTATTAGGACCAGGTTTGTACCAGATAACAACGGGCTCGGGAAGTTTTAAAGAAAACGTTTGTATGACCTAATGTTTATATGAAAGCTTATGGACTCAAGTAACAGGTTCGATGGTGAAAAATATACTACGTACCCGGATGAAGTCGTTGCAGACCACAAGTATATTATAGTAAACGTTATTGAGTCATTGAGTATGAATTAGTCACATCACAAAACAATGACAGATATAAAATAAAAATATTTGGTTCCGCTATTTCATACCCGCCTCTTTAATTATAAATTTATGATATAAAAAAAAACAATATATAAAAGAATTTAAAATCTAGTATGCTTCAACAATATATATTCCAAAATTAATTTACTTCAATTTAATTAACACAACACAATGTGACGTAGTATTTCACGCCTTCTAATTAGCTCTCAGTCATGTAAGCCATGAACCGAACAGACAGACAGTAACTTGCATTGCAATTGTATCTGTGAGGTACTGGCAGGGTAGAAAAGTATCTTTTCCAGGTACCAGGTGTTGTGGTGTGGTAAGAGGCGACTTAGGTACCAGAACCGACAAATGGCGCTGAAATTATGGGTGAAATACCCCCCCCCCCCCCCCCCCATCTCGGAGAGGAATTTGTCAAGCTCCAATTGCTGATATTCCATCCATTGATTTATAACTTCATCATCAATATCAAATCAGCCGTAATAAGTCCACTGAGGGACATAAGTCAAAGGGGAATTTTGCCCATAATTGACCCGTTGGGCAGGTTCTATCCGTAGATCTATTCAGGTACCAGAATTGACAATTTGTACCATAACTTCTGCCTGGTTGCACTGCAATAATACTAGTCACTAGCAAATATAGACTTGAACGGTTTACTAGTCTTTAGTAGACTAGCCTGAAAACTTTACTAACCAACTAATAGCAAAACCAGACCCTTGATAACAAGAGCAATTATTTAGTCTAGCGGAACGAATCAAATGAACCCAAACTCAAAGAGTTTACTAACAACCACTACTAAAAGAATTTTGTTTCGGTAGTAGATTAAAAGTAAATTGAATTGAACTTAAAATACTTCATTTGGGTAATTTAAACTACTGTCATGAAGGGGAAAGAATTATTTTTTTTTTGTTACGATTATTTTTGTAATTGAATCTAAAAACTAAAATTTTTATTTCAATATAAAAAAGGTAAATTTTCACTGGATAAAATTGGTTAAATATTATATTCAAAAAAGTTTGAGATACTTTCCTAAATGGAAGAATGTAAGCAAGACTTGTTCTTTTGTGCGTTTGTAACGAAAAAAAAAATACCATAAAGGGTACTTAGAAGCTTAAAAAATTATAGATTTTCTATATTAACTCACATCTTTTCTTTATTTTTCACTTGTCTTTAGTTTATAAATGTGATAAAAACCACATTTAAATTTTCTAGCATAATTTAAAACTGTCTATAAATAAGTATTTTTTATTAATTTGGCAACCCTACTTTTAAAACTATAGAAGTTTCATACAAACTACATATACATTTTGAGTACTTTATGTGATTTTGTTGTAAGTGAGTGAAATATTTTTTACTTTTATAATATTCAGATAAAAAAATAGACTGATTTTTTTGTAATTACTGATTTTATATTTAAAAATTGAATATTATTGCGTGTTTCATATCTAATATTCGGCAGTACCCATGACCAAACTCTCAACCCATGATCAAACTCAATACATATATATTTCTGTTAATTACCGGAAAAACGCAAACACAACGCTGAGAACACGTTTTTCTAAATTAATATAACATTTCCACCCTAAACATAAAAGTTACATAGGAAAATCAACGCATTCACTCAAAAGCCTTAATTTGTTGAAAAGTGAAGAAAAGAGAGATGTTATTAAAAGTTACTTGTGCGAACGTTTATGGTAAATTCAGAAATTTGGCACGCCTGATTACCACCGAGCCGAGCGAGATTTGTAAACTTTGTACGAAATTATTTGAAGGGTCGTGTAGGAAAGGGGTTTTCAACTAATAAAAATAATTTAACAAATTTGAACCTATATAGTTCCTACGGCAACAATGTAGTAAATACGAGGTATTTCATGAGTTACTCGATGTTAACTGAAGTGGGAAATTAATTTAGTTACTCTTTTGATATTAAGGCTCTTATTTCATTGGAAGATAACTGTAACAAAACGCTTAACAATATTCTAATGTATTAGGGACTTGTAGAGTTTGTAGTGTACTAGCATCGCACAACGCTAAGTTGTTGTACTTCATGCAACTTTACATCTCCTTCTTACTTCCTTAAAGGATCATTTTTAAAAAATATTTTACAAGTGTTTCACGACTTGCAATAGGGATTCTATACTAAATTTCATTCGAATAACATTAAAAACTAGCAAAGTTTCTACCCCCGCCAAATTTTGTACCTCCGTTTAACCCCTTTAGAGGATACATTTTAAAAATCCTTTCTTAGTGCTTCCCTACATTATAAAAAGCACCCCTGTATGAAATTTCAAGTTTGTAACCCTTATAGTTTAGGCCATATGTTGATATGTCAGTCAGTTAGTCAACCAGTTTCTACTTACACATACATATACACTACATATAACCGCTATACATTTACACTACATATTAATTTGTATCGGAGATAGTAAAGTTGCATTTCCAGAGCCATCAGTTGTATTTTTATATCATGTTCATAATGCGATGTTTCAATTGTTCATTTACCTTAATAATGACGATGTTAAGTCAAGTTAGCAAGGACACAGTTAGCAAAGATTGATTGAATTCGGTCCATTGATTTAGAGGTTCATCCCGGACAAACTGGATATAAATATCGTAGGAGATAAATCGTGCTTCGTTATATATAATTTTAAATGTTTTTAGTTTGATTTTAATTTAAAATAATATAGCCTTATGTTACTCGGTAAAAATGTAGCTTTCTAATGGTATTTTAAGGAATTGGGTAATTGGTATTTTGAGTTAAATAAAATAAAAGTTTATTAAGAACTATTTATTAGTATATATGTAAAATACAACAAATTATAAAGGTAAGAACTCTCGTAACTACTGTTTACTTTCATCATGTTTGTTGGTCTAATTAAAATTCGGGTTTATATCGTGTCGTATCCATCGTTAAAACGCACTTTGTTTGCGCCATGAAATGATGTAAAGTAATATTTTGTGTATTCTTGTAAGGGAAGCACCGGACAGCATTTTTATTAAAATTCCAAAGCCGCGTTCACAACTCGGCAAATTAAACACAGAACATTTTGCTCTTTGCTTGACCTCAAATGGAATGGTTGTTTGTTGTGGGTAATTAAATATAAGAAGTCCGTGCCGTGTTTTACGTCCTTTTCTATTTATTCATTTGTTTGCTATTGTCTGCTACGAGTGGAAAATATATCAATATTACGTATTGTAAAAATGTTAGAGACATTAAAAACAATTGAACTGTCATTATCATATGAGAAAGAGAGAATTTTGCCCATAATTGCTACGCTGGGCAAGCATGGTGACAATTGCAGACCGTAGTTTTTACGGCAAGGATATTGCTGTCCTTCTTCGCCCTGAGCATTTGGATACACTTTTCTGGATGAAAAAATGTTGTCGGTTTTGGCACTGTAACTATACTTTTCTGGTTTCCCACGGCAAACAATTTATATAAATAAGAATAAAAGAGGAACTTAAGGGGCGGTGGTTAACGAGTGGTATCATTATTTGTTTAAATGTGTACAAACAATTATATATTATGTATTTACAAAAAAGGTATATATCACTTACATAGTGATATATGATACTGAAATAATAAATAGCTAACTATTTCGACGAAAAATGTTTAAATATCATTGCTTATTACATAATAGATATTAATTCTATAAGCAATTTGGATGTTCGGGAATTTATATCGTTAAATTAACTTTATAAATTCCCAAACATTTTATCTCCCCGGGAATCTCTCGTGGCTGTTGGCTCGCTGGCGTAAAGATTACCAAACCGAGAGGGGTAGAAAATCTAAAGAAGCAAAAGAAAATATGTCCGCTCGACGTAATTGGATGGGCAGTCAATTGAGCATAGCAAAAAATTCTGAAAAGTCATCATAAATCTTACACTTTATATTATGTTTGGAAGATTCAAGCTCTATCGCGGTATTAAGCTTATATTTCGAAGACAGCTGAGTAATGGTTAGCGGATATATTTTCGAAGAATCATTACAAATAATAATATTATTCACGCCACATCTCGTACATTGACCTGACTCCAAGCTAAGTCGCTTAAAGCACGTATATATATGGACATCGGAATCACATATATGTTTTTAAATGCATATTTTTAACACCCAGACACAGAACAAACACAAACATCATTATATAAATGTTTGTCTTGTGTGGGGATCTGGCCAAGATAAGATCACAGTTATCTACCGCTAACAAAAAATTATACATAAATGAAAATAATTTGAAAATAAAACAAATGAAAAGTTTTAATTAATATTTATTTTTCATCCTACATCCTTTTATGGGCAGCCAAAATGTATCAAATTTGTCACGACTTGCTGTTTAAAGAGTTGTGTTGATTCTAACTCTGACATATGGTAGTGAGTGTTGGATATGGCAGAAGAAGCACGTGAGTAGAAAGAAAGCTGTTGAAATGAGAGCATTTCGAAGTATGTAAAAAATGATGTGACAACAATAGAGAAAGGAATGTTGAGATGGTTTGGACATGTAGAAAACATGAATAATAGTACAGTGACTGCACAAATATATAGAGTGCAAGTGAATTGGAGAATTAATATAGGACAACCGAGGCGAACATATATTAACGAGGTAGAAGAGGTATTAAAGAAGGACCAGGTCAAAAGTACCAATAATAAACACTTAGGACTAATGCGAGTAAGGGAAGCGAGAGACGTATGCCAAGATCATAACAAGTGGAGATCATCCCGACGGTACATAGGCGTGATGAATGTATGTATGTAAGTTTTGAAGGATCACGAGTACAACTCTCATAGAATTGTGGTACCGTTATTGCTTCAATTTTGCATAGTCCAAGGAAACTCCTTGAATTGGAACTAGAACAATACACGTGACAATGTCTCATAATGAATATATATTTGCTATCATTATACCAGCCATTGGAAATCCACTGCTGGATTTAAGCCTCTCCAAGAAAGGAGCTTTTTGTCCATAATTGACGTACTGGGCAAGCATGTTGGCAATCGTAGAACGCAGCTATTGCGAAGGGCTTGCTGCTGTTATATATAAAGCTACCTACATATAATTCCTATAATAAATTGATTTGACTTTATTATTATATATTTAACACCCAGACAGACCACAATAACAAATATCATCACATAAATATTTGCTCTGGGTGGGAATCGAACCCACGACCTTTGGCGCACATGATAAGATCACTATCATCTGCGCCATCGGGCCCGCCATTAAATACCAATTTATTTAACTTATTACAATTTTTATTTGTCGTTTCGGTTACCTTGCAGCAACCGTTTGCAAGAATAACAAAAGATGTCTGATGTCAAAAAGTTTTCGTCACTATTAAACCGCGTTTTAAAGCCGTTAAAAGAGTACTCGTATTATGAGTAGTGAACGCGTAAATGTTATACATAATATATTTATTCGAAATCAATAGTAATATTTAAGATATTTTTATTTAGGTACCTGTTATGCCGAGGTGGATCAGCTCATGGAACCCGCGGTTCCATGTCATTGTCCACGTCCCGGAGACTGCATTCCAGCAGGAAGACCAACATCAGCATGGTGCCACGGACGTGAGTATGTGATGCGATGGCATCATCAGGTCACCATTTCCCCATAATAAAAAAATCTTACCAACATTATAAAATACCTTATGGACCCTTATTTGTGTAGGATTACTCTGACACCGTTTGCCTTGTATACTGCTATATAAATTATCACAAGAATATCACTAATGCTTTACCAAACCTTTAACTTTAGGATATACATATTTCTCAGTAAATACACTTCTTCTCTCACCCTTCAGACCGGAACACAGCAATGCGAACACTGCTATTTGGCGGTAAAAATGGTGAGATTACAATGCAGACGACCTTTTGTGTGAGGTCTACCGTATGTAGTATATTATTTATCAGGTAACTCAAAATAGCAAAACAAGCTATTGAGAGAGTTACACTCGGAGTTTCTTTGCGCAATCGAATCTTTAGAAGATCCATAAAAGAACTAGCTGTCGAAGTGGCAGTTAGGATACTTGGCCGTGATGGTCTGGAGATTACATGTCGGCAAGCGCAGCATAGAACGTCCAGCAACGGGCATCCTATGGCTTATGTGTTGATGACGTAATTACGATCGGATTCTAAAATTTAACTATTTATTAATAATATGAAATACTGTTATTTCATTTATTTCGTCCTCACTTGGACAAATGTCATAATTCCAAAATACCAAGGAAATGTATGATCCCTTACAAATAAAGCAAAATCCGCATAATATGAATTTATAATTGGGTTTCTGATGAACTTTGCGGCATGGATGGACGCCCTCAGTTGCGTGACCCTACCACAGGAAAAGTAATGCTAATAAATAAAAAAATGGCGAACAAATGTACCCTGTAATTGAGCTTAACAAATAATACAAACAATCATGTTTTTAATGCTATAATATCTTATACTTATCACTTATGCAAAAATTCACCGTCTTTATATATTTGCTAATGTCTGAAAAATTTGAACCATTGGTTGTACTTTTGTTAGTAAATAGCTAATTGACATTAAGTTCACAAATTGACAGTTAATGTCGTAAAAAACTTTCTCATTTAAGTTAAAACTAGCTAATAAGTAGTCATTACAAATAAAGAACATCATAAATCCTTTAATAAAAAAATGCTAAATCCATGTTACTTAAATCTAATTATTCTTGCCATGATATAAATACAATTTTTGCTCCGAAGAGATTACGCTAAATAAATCCTAGTGGATTTGTTTTTGTCGATGAGAACTCATGTCTCGATATCAAAACGATGAATGCGACATGAGTTCTCATAGTACTGACCCTTGACCCAACTCACAAAGGTTTTAATTATCCACAGAACGAGCGTCGGCCGGGAGAGCAGCATCCGCCTCCTCAACAACGGCTCCTCGAAACTCTGAGGGAGGACCCCGGGCCGCCACCCCGGGAACAACAACCAGGAACGGTCGAAAGAGAACTACAGCAAATGCCTCGTGTTCAAGCCGGATAAAATGGCGCCCTTCCCTAAGTGCTGCGAGCACGAAAACGGGGCCAAGCACATCGAGACTAACCTTGATGGGAAGGAGGCAAGCAGCACTGAGAGTTTCTTTCTGCCGTTCGATGGCTCTTTTAGGTCTAAGAATTAGGATTAGGTTTTACCTAGTACACAAAAACTGTATAAGCATATTTATGAATACAAATACAGATAGACTTATAAATAATTGCTGCCAACAATATGATAATATTTACTAGAAAAAAAGCAAATTGTCTTAAGTGTCAGGCAGTCCTTGCACCTGCATTTTTCCCCATGCCAGAGGACTGCAGTAAAATGTTAATAAAACAGTAGACAATTTCTATTTTTTCTAGTATAGTAGAGATAATATTCTCAAATAATAATTCAGGATTCTCCTCACCTCTAATCGTTAACAAAAGTTATGATATAATGCAGCAAACAGCACGCATTTAGTAACTTGCTTTAAAAATTTCAAATTAAACACAATGACACGCATAGATTCAATTGATTTTTTTTTGCACACTGGTGTTTTCCACCTGCGTTAAATTCTTATGGCTAAAGGTTATAAATTAAAATATTACAGATATCATATATACGTTTTGTTTGCAACTAATTAAGCAAAGTAAATATTTTAGAACGAATTTAAAAATTTTAACGATAATTAAAAATATATATATATAGTAAAGTAAATATAATAACTTGTTTCACCGCTAAAATGCGTTTGAATTAGGGTATAGTAAAAAATTAAAACCCCAATATAATCTAATTTTACCCAAGTAATACTAAAAATATGCATCAAATGAACACGGTTGTTTTTATATGTGAAATTATTGTATAATATTGTATAAATATTTATATTTTGTATATATAATACAAGACTTAATTATAGCCTAATTTCGTCACATTAAGAATATTATCATAGATAAAATATGTAATTAAATTAAATAAAAATATTTAAGACTTTGACCATGACATTTTGTAAAATAATTATAATTAATGACACACTATTGTATTTCACTTATAATTATTTTAGGTGTTCTTTCTTTCTTTTTATGTGTGTATATTGTAGTAAGTGCTTTGTTTTAATTATGCTAAGATTAAGAAATGAATTGTCGGGGTTCATTCGATGGTAATATCATTCGTTTGCTTCCTAGCTGGATTAATGACTTAAACTGTGTACCCACAACAAAAAATACCTAGTCACCATGACCGCTGTCATATACATAGGGCCTGACAATACTGTCTAGACTATGCTGTGAGCATACGAGAATAAAAATGCTGTCATGTATATATTTTTTTTTGTCTTCCAGTATAAAATGTTTCCTGAAAAAACACAGCAATGTCGGTAAACTTATAAAAAAAATGTTTTTTAAATACTGATCTAAATAAATTAGTAAAATATGTGTTTTTATGTATCTAAATAATGGCGAACATTGCTCTAGTTTCAATGTAACTTTTTTGGTAAGAAGAACTTTATAACAATCGATCATTATAAGTAGAAATTATTGATAATTATTAATACCACTAAAAAAATTACCATCAATCGAGTAGTCTTTAATTGTAGATCAAATTTTTATTTTATTTATAATGTTTCCTTAGAATATTATTAAAAATTGATGTAGATACTAATTGACACCTATTAATGTAATATAATAAGATTAATGAAAGTTATTTACAAATGTTTAAAATATTTGTACAGATAGAAATAAATTATTCGATAATATATTGCTTTTATTATTTGCTGTTTTGACATACAAAAATTAATAAACGACATTTATTTAACAATGAACGCACATGAACCAAAAAACGTGTGTAATTTAATGACATTTAATTATTTCAAGTTTAAAAAGCATTTAATGGATGTCGATAGGGGCGCATCGGAAATCATTACACGATTCAATGGCAGATTGACGATACATTCATTTGTTTATTTTACTGTAAAAAAAAATAATTTAAGGAGAAGAATGATATCAAGATTGAAGAGGCTCAACTAATAGTTGAGAAGGCGATATCATCAACATCATTTTGGAAGTCCACTGCAGGACATAGGCCTCTCCAAGAAAGGAGAATTTTTGCCAATAATTGCCGGGCAAGCGTGTTGGCAATCACAGAGCGCAGCTTTCGCAACGGGGATGCTGCTGCCCATCTCCGCCCTGTACATTTACAGTGTTTCGGATGAGTATACCGCAATCTGTCGGTTCTGGTACGTAAGTCACCTCTTACGAGAGGCAGAGTAGAATGGTACCCTCCACTGGTGCAGTGGGGGGTACCATTCTACTCTGCCTTAGCGCAACTACCACCAAATTGAAGAGGCGATATAGGAAACTTTAAAAATTTTGTCTTTGTTTTTTTAGAGAAACAATTTCTGGATTATTTTGAAAATACTCAATAATATTCCTAAAAAACAATTAAACAATATCTGAAATTACAATTACTCCATTATCTATTTTATAATACCGTATTTATTCAAAGAAATGTCTACAAGAACGCAATCGTATTTAGAAGGAAAGCGTTATTAGTATTTTGAAATGACAAATATATATTTGTCATCCCATAATAATAGATTTCCAATTACGTGTCCGTCATAAAAAAAAAGAAAATGGATACATATTATTAAGAAAAACTAATTATAGGACGTCTTTATCTACAAAAAAACAACCGATACCGATGTTGTATAAGCGGAACGTGGATTTATACTAAGAATATCAATATTATCACTAAGGCGTTACCAAACATGTGGCGTTACCCTGTAATTTCACTGCCTTTCTCACTATTTGCACGGGCACACAGCGATATAAACACTGCTATTTGGCGGTTAAATTATAATAGGTTGGTGAAAGTGAGGTAACAATGCAATGACAACCTTTGTAAGGATCTACGTCATTCAAATTAAATTAAATTTTACCGAAGAATTGCTAAACATATAACTTAAATAATACGAGCTAAATTATACTATATTTTACTTTAAAAATTGTAACAATATTCAATTATTCAGCAGTTAGCCAATAGATTGCTCTTAAATTAGGGCAATTAATCGTACATTTAAATTCTGAATCTAAAATAGGCTAGATACAAATAGAATTTAACCAAAGAGAAACATTTAGCCAATATTAATATTCTTTTAAACAATATTATAATACTTAATTTTAAATCATTCGTTTACGGTTATAAAATCACTAGCCATAACAGCCTTACGACATATACTACGGAACATAGTCTTTCCACAAGAAGGTTCCATTAAGACTAGATTTATGCGGCTAGCAGCTCTTGTCGAAAATTTGTTGACCATTCCAAATTCAATTTATAATTGAAATATTCCTTTGGTATTCTATAAACACGTTCAAAAACTATATTCCAATTTTTCTTGTAAGAAACATGAGATTTAACGAATTAGGACTGAAATTAAATTATTTGTAATAATAACGTGAAGGTATTTGATTAACAATACAAGAACACACAACAGCGGTCAACTTCAAAGCTTATTTCAACACGATTAATGTGATATTGTAAGCATACATGTGGTATTACTCATACAAAAGGTCGTCTGCATTGGTCATCCTCACCTATTTCTGCCGCCAAGTGTTCGCATTGCTGTGTTCCGGTCTGAAGGGAGAGAGTGGCAATAAATTTACTAGGTATTGTGGCATGATATCCTCAAATCACTAGGTCAGCAACACGTTAGTGACATCCTTTTGATATTACGAGCGCTCTTAATTTGCAGTGACGCTTACTTTCACGCAGACTATATCCTTGCTTGTCGACCTAGTTAATAAAAATCCTAGCAAAATATAATTAAACTGACAAGATTACATACCACGCACCACTAAGGTTAGCGTTAGACATCTAGTCACAAGACATCGAGATAGCCGATCCGTCTGAGTGACAGATCTGAACCGCAAGAATGCAGGATACTATCTATTGTTGTATTGGAATTTCTTTGGGGAGACCTAAATCTAGCAGTGGATATTCTACGGCAGATTATGCAAGTCATCATGATAATACCCTTGGAATCAAATCATCATCATCTTTATCATCATATTAGGCGTAGGATATTCACACCTTGAACATAGGATATCCCCAAAGATTTGTAATAGGGTTGACAGTTTATTATTTTTTAACTTAATTTCCGCTCTAAGCTAATATAGTGAAAATGTTATACCTCAGCGCTGCAAATTCAGTCAAAGTCAAATATCTTTATTTAAATAGGGCTATCATAGGCACTTTCAATTAGTCAAAGAATAAAAAAAAATAATTAATGAGTTGATAATTAAAATATAACTTAAACATATTTACTAATCGTGTGTCATTGATCTTATCTCTTAGAAGACGTCATCATCTCCCGATACAAGATCAGTATGTTCGGCGCAATTATTTACAGTTGAGGTCGGCTTTCAAGATGGCCGCTCGTCTATTGTGGTTTGCTGCAGTAATTGGCTGTGTGTGTGCAGCAAGCATTAACCAAAGGTTAGTAAATGTGTTAAATAAATTAAATCGTCAAATAAATCAGCTATTAAAGTATATATTAAAATATAATAAAGAAGTTTCAATTAAAATAACGCTTCGTCTAATAATATCAATGTTCAAAAATTGTATCAACATTTTCACTTTGTTATAGCTTACATAGAAACGTTATCGTGAAGATCAACGTTATATATAAAGGAATATATAAATAAAATCTTTCATCGACCATTGGAAGTCCAATGCTGGACATAGGCCTCCCCAAGAAAGGAAGAATTTTGCCCATAGTTGCGGCGCTGGGCAAGCATGTTGCCAATAGCAGAGCGTAGCTTAGCGCCGGCGATGTTGCTGCCCTGTTTCGAATGGATATACCGCTATAGGGTTCAAAAGATTCCGTGACCTGTTATATAATTAATCATAACCTGTTTGTTTGCCGTGAGGTACCAGCATATTAGAATATTACCTCTCTCTGTACCAGGTATCGTAAAAGGCGATTAAGGTACTGGAATCAACAGATGGCGGTATATCCATCAGAGTCAGCGTAACTCAAATGCATGGGTGGGGATGGGCAGCAGCATTTGCGTCGCGAAAGCTGCACTCCGCGATTGCCGAATCGCGTGCGCGGCAATTGTGGGCACAATTCCCCCTTCCTTGAAGAGGCCTATGTCCAGCAGTGGACTTCCAATGGTTGTAATGATGATAAACTTGTTTTTGCCCATAATCGCCGTGAAGCGCTGTGGTGGTGGCAATCACAGTGCTTCGTAAGGTTTTTGCACTTCGGTTACACGTACTTTTTTACAATTTTTGTTCAACGTTTTACTTACCTTCTGGCAACCGTAATAAAGGTAACGGCGTTTTAAAGCTGCTAAAAGAAAGTTTTATTGTGAGTAATGAAATAGCTTCAAATATTATGATTGTATAACGCTGCTCCGGTTGGATATGCTACCATTTTTGATACACAAAAAAAAAGCTTTGAGTTCTAGCTATCAATTTTACTTCATAATTTTATATGAATAATTTCTTGCAATATCTCTCATGTATCATGATCAGCTTAGAGCATAGGAATTACATAATATAATACTTAAATAAATATATATAATACCCAAATAGACAAATACAAATTAATTTAAACGAAATTTTCATTTTATTATCCTGGGTTCGAACCCGTTAATAAATAAGATCTTTTTTTAATAAAACTACTTTTTAACGGCTTTCAAACGCGGTTTGTTTAACTTTCTAAATTTTTAGTTCTTATCTGACTAAGATTTTTTCTGAAAAATATCTATGACGTCGACCTTTTCTGCTATTATGAATAAACAATATACCTACTGAATATCTATTAGAAAGTATCTAGTTATTGTCAACAGATAATTTAACTGTTTTAAAATTCAACTGTCAACAAAAGACTAGGTAGTAGGTAAGAGAGAATCTTCTTAAGAAACAACAAATATTGGTATAGGTAGATAGATATCCAAGTAGATGTCACGGTCAATTTATAGGGTCAACATAGCATGTGTATTAGATATGTTGTTTGAGATTCGATTTATCGTTAAAACATATATTTTGAGTGATAAAATAGTGTTTACATTAAAAGACTAATCCAATAATATTGATAAGAAGTAACATAAGGCAACAAATCAAATTTAGATCAGTCATTTTTTTTATTTATTTCTGACTATTGTTCGACTGAAATTTCAAATATATTTATTAACAACATATTTTTGAAATCTTTTCATATAATGGGTAATATAATGATAAATATAATTTTTGACAAGTCCGATGGCGCAGATAGTAGTGATCCTGTTTTGTGATTGTTCTGTTATCTGATGTCCGTAACACAAGTTCTTTAAACGACGGCAATCATGAAATCAAGTAGGTAGTAGTAAGTAGGTATCAATGTATGAGATATAGGAATATAGGAATAGGATATAGGAATTTATTTATGTATTATTAAAAATAAAAATATTAAAACAAATTGTTTATTTTCCTTTGTTTTACATTCTTCCTGCAAACCTATATATTGACTACGACTATTGAATTTCTGACCGTCGATAAGTGCATGTTATAACTTTTAAAAACGATAGGACTATCAGAAAGTCTAGTGTTCCTAACTTTTAGTAATAAGGTTCTACGAAAAGATAGGCATCTAAAATTATGCATTTCTTCTCTCCTAGCAGAGTTAATAAATTTTATGAATTCCATTAATAGGGTAACCACACAATGAGACAAAATGTAAACCGTACTTCATTTCAAATACCATTTCATGAAACGGAAACAAGGTTGATCTCTGTTTTAAGAATACTTGTGGTCTCGAAGGTTAATAATTTTTTTAAGAATACTAATGGTTTCGAAGGTTGATCTCTCTTTTAACATTATTCATGATCTCGAAGGCTAATCTCTCTTTTAAGAATACTTGTAGTCTCGAAGGTTGATATCTCTTTTAATAATACTTATGGTCTCGACAGTTGAACTCTCTTTTGGGAATACTTGTAGTCTTAAAGGTTGATCTCTCATTTAAGAATACTTGTAATCTAAAATCTGTTATGAACTTTTTGAGTGCAGGATCTAACGAAATAGGAATATTCATGTACGTAATTTGAAGTGTGGAAGGAATACTCTAGGTGGGTGACGGGCTAGATCGTGCAGTTAGTAGTAATCTTATCTCGTCTGTCAAAGTTCATCGATTTGATCGGGGCAAATATTTACATGATATTTATGTTTATTCCATGTACGGGTGTTCATTACCATCATGATACCAACCATTGGAAGTCCGGATGGATATACCGCCATTTGTCAGTTCTGGTACCATAGTCGCCTCTTACGCCTCCTGGTACACGACGCGGTACTATTTTACTCTGCCGGTTACTCAAAGCCAAATAAAATGTAATTTATTAAATTAAATCAAAATTAAAGTTATTGAATATTTTTTTGCAATTGCCTTTTTGTCGCGTGTCCGTAACACAAGTGCTTTAAGCGACTTATCTCGGAGTCAAATATGATGTAGTCTGAATTTATTATTAATAATTGTATTGCAAATTTTATATGTTTAAGCATGTACAACGAACGTGAGAACGTAAAATTAGAAAGCGATTTATAAGGCACATACCGCCTGCCACCAATAGAGCAGTTGATAAAGGTTAACACACTGACCATTCCAACCAACAGAACACATTCATGAATCAATTATAAATTCCCACAACATCTCATACATTGACCTGACTCCGTGTTAAGTCGTTTAAAGGACTTGTGTTACGGACGCCAGACAACAGAGGAATTACAAATATACTACTTAAACAACCACAATTATCATCAGCTTTTCAGCTTCAATCAGTTTTTAAAATTATCTGGCACCCATGTATGGAGAGATTAATGAAAAATGAATGAACATTGAAAAAAGGCGTGTAGGTTTTTATACTCATACTAACCTAAAACTAAACTTACAACATTTTTCACACTGACATGAGGACAATTAATTTTCAATTGCTTTAATTTCATTTATATACATACGTAAAGAAACTTATACAATTGAAATATTGCACTCTAAGAAAATATCAAATAAACACATACAAAACTATAAAAACAACGATTATTTTAGCGAAATTTTAATAAATAATATTAAGGCTATGTTTTTGTTACAGAAGTCATATTGTTACTTCACTAGTACTATTGTGAAATTTACAGTTTCTATTAAACGTCCTAATTTAATACAGTAATCCAGGCATATATGTATACACAGATGTTATATTCATCATTAACATCTTCATAAGCAGCCTTAAAAAGGTCCACTGGTTAACAAGTTCCACGGGCCTCCCCAAGAAAGCGGGAATTTGCCCATAATTGCCACCCTGGGCAAACGTGCTGGCAATGTTATATTTGTTACAGACAATTAGTCTGGAACGAGCTTCCGTTGAATATTAAGCAATCCCCAAACAAATTTGTCCTGAAACGCTGTCTCCGTACTTTATTTACTGATGTACGTTATTTTATGTATATATATATATATATATATATATACATAATATATATATATATATATATATTTAATATCATATGCATTTATTGCGTTTATTTATACAAATATGTATGCCATTTTGTATATATATTGCCTGCACCACTACCACCATTTTGTTTTTGTAATGGTTGACTGGGAGATAATGCCATCTGGCATTAAATTTAAATTAGTGCCATTGTAGATTTCAACAATATCAACATTTAGTTTCGTACCTGATGATTGCATCATTGGATTCGTCCACTTTTTTATGTAATTATTTAGTCCTTACATACGAAACTAGCGTTTTGTACTGGAGGATTATTATCTAACTTTTTTTTGTAAAAGATATTTAATTAACCATAAAATGCGCCGATATTACGCACTTTTGCCATCTCATAGGTAATTCATTGATCCTTTTAATAAAAAAAACCTCACGAGCGAGAATCAATAAAGCCTTTGAATGCGGTTTGAACAGCCGCACCTGAGGTTAATTTTAGTCAATTTTCGTTTAGGGCAGGATTTGGTCTCCAGGGTTAAGCTATTGCGACGAACGACTCATCACTAGTAAAGATTTGATTTAAAATCTCTTTATTGTTTTGGTTGAGTGAAAAGTTAACATATCAGACTATTCACTTAATTTATGAGGTACCCATCGTTCAAATTTTAATACTTTCCCGATTTGCTTTAAGTGGATTCATACGGTTTTGTCACTTGCCCCGACGCCTGCTGCTATCTCAAAAGTGCTTTGCAATAGCTTTGTTTCGATAATAGCCTTTTTATTCTGGTCTACAGCCTCCAGTCCATGATTAAAAATAAATACATTGACTTGGTTTTCAAGTACTTTTTGATTGGCTCGATTTGGAACTATGGCAATTATTTATTGAACAAACAATACTTCAATTACAACATTCCGATATTATTGTTAGAACTGACGTTAAAAACAGAAAATCTTCTAAGAACTACACTCAAAGTTTATAGATATTTTTTTTTGTTTTGATTATTGTTTGTAAACTACTGCAGACGTTTCTTTGTACCCAGAAGTTATTATTGACTGGACTAGTAAGAAAACTATTGAATTCTTTTTTACGCAACAGTTAGATTAACTATATATTTCAAACCTATAAATATAATCAATGAAATAATTTAATTATTTAATTTTTTTCGACTCTTATTGCTTGTAATAATACTTTTACTGCAATAGCTTTTATATGTATGTATAAACTGTTATATATATATATGTAGGCCTACGAGGTACCTCGCGGCCACCTTTAATATGAACCATTAATTCCAGCCCTGAAACATACGACACTATCGTCGTAGGTCTCGGAGCATCGGGAACATCAGCTGCATCAAAACTAGCCAAAGCTGGAAAGAAGGTTCTAGCTCTCGAAGCCCAAGGAAGAGTCGGGGGACGAGTACACACTGTCCCTTGCAAGAATGGCGTCGTCGAGGTTGGAGCTGAATGGTAAACAAGACTTGTAACTTTTACGCGTTTTTCACATCTAGGGTTATTGGTCATAATGTCACAGTTAGCAGGTTAGGTACCAATCAAAGAGCGCAG
The DNA here is from genome assembly GCA_020976665.1 of Heortia vitessoides. Classification (NCBI taxonomy): domain Eukaryota; kingdom Metazoa; phylum Arthropoda; class Insecta; order Lepidoptera; family Crambidae; genus Heortia; species Heortia vitessoides. The sequence continues at coordinate 13,576,774 of JACJUM010005601.1, forward strand.
CATCTTGACCAGAATGGGATGGGGAGATCTATGTCCTGCATTGGTCACCCTACAGTTGATAATAAAAGGAGTATTTTGACGGCTATCGAACGCAAAAGCTTATTACATTTTGGTATTAGTTTATGGCACTTAGAACTAGTTACCAGAATATCCGATTATAATGGATTTTGAATTGTCATTTTTAATATAGCGAAATGCAAATAGTCCTAATACAAGCCATCACGGATGGCTTTGTTAGCGATAGATCTTAGAGATTACAAGAACGTCATGTTATCAATCGAGTTAAAATTTACATTCTATAGCATGTTTCCATAGTGCTGCCTTCCCTCCTTCATCACATCAGTTATCATCATCATCATTACATAACAGCCATTAGAAATCCACTTGTGGACATAGGCCTCCCAAAGAAAGAGGGAATATTGGCCATGATTTCCGCGCTGGGCATGCGTGTTGGCAATCGCAGAGCGTATCTTGCGCGATGAAAATGCTGCTGCCCATCCCTACCCTGTGTATTTGAGCTACTCTGTTTTTGATGGATATACCGCCATCTGTCGGTTCCGGTGCCTCAATCGCCTCTTACGACATCTGGTACAGGGGGCGGTATTATACTATTCTGCCGGTACATCACGGCTAACATATCAGTCGCTGTACGTCAACTGCTGGATCGGCTAGGCCACCCGTTCTTGGGGTTTTTAATTTAACTTCATTGTTAGTTCCTTAAGGTATTAAGGAACCAACTGCTGGTAAGCAGTATTTTGTAACATTAACGCGTTCGTTACTTATAATGAAAATACATTTTAACGGCTTTAAAACAAGGTTAATTTAGTTCTTCGTTTCGGTTACCTTTTGGCAACTGTTCTCAAGATTGACAAAACATGTTATGCCATAATTTGAAAGTTACAACTTCTTCCTTCACAATTTATTCATATGGAATAGACCTTTTACAAATATCGTCTACATTGGTACCTCACTCTCACCTATTTCTACCGCCAAATAGCAGTGTTCGCATTACTGTGATTCGGTTAGAAAGGTGAAAGAGGCAGTGAAATTACTGGATAAATGTGGCATAGTATCTTGAGTTCACAGGGTTGGCGATGCGCTGGTGGCGACACAAACTTTTACAGGCTGCGGTCACGTTTTCCATCAAGATAATGTATGCTTGTTTGCTGACTTCATAAATAATTTTTTTTTTGTTTTTAATGAAGGTTAAATACAAACTCCATTCTATTTTTCAAGAATTGTTAAAGAACGCTTACGTACGTGTGTATCATCAGTGCCAGTTGCTACTATTTTATTATGTTTACTTTCTATTCACAGGATACACGGTAACGAATCCAGCAAAGTATACGAAATAGCCAAAGAAAACAATATCAACGTGCTGCCTCAAGCTGTGTCTATGGAAGTATTTCTATCAAACGGCACAAAACCAGACATTGGTCTCATGATTGAGTTATTTGACACTCTATACGAATCAATGACGAATCCTCCAGATCGTGCACTTCCTTTAGGGGAGTACATGACTGAAAAGTTAGTAGATCACATTTTTTTTAACATATGAAAATTTTTTTATTTTCTTTATGTTATGTAATAATAAATATACACTTTTCATCAGTATCATTAATGCTATAGAAAATCTACTGTAGAACATAGATTTTTCCAAGTCAGAAGAACTTTTACTTATAATTTCTGCCCTGAGCAGGGGTAGTAATCGTATACCCCACCTTCGCTTTAGCCGCCAAAGGTTGTACGTTCGGTTCCCACCTAGACAAATATTTGTATGATGAATATTTGTGTTTATTCTGCACCTGGGTAATATTAAATATATGATTGACTATTGTATTTGATTCCTCTGTTGTCGGATATCCGTAAGACAAAGATATTGTAAGAAATTATTTATTATTATTATTTTACTAGGGTTTTTTTTCTTGAGATTGACGTAGACAAAATAAATAAAAGTGTTCCTTTGTTCAAGAGAAATAAAAATATGTAAATACTGATCTGAGTATGGTTTGAGTTTGATTAGAGTTTGAATTGAGTATGGTTAGAGTATGGTTCGAGTTTTGTTAGAGTATAGTTAGAGAATGATTAAAGTCTCAGATTTCTCTATACAATAACAAAACTTTTCTATAAACTTAAACTGTTTGCCGTACTTTTTAACACATGCGTGCTAAAATGTGAAATGAACAATGATGCTACTATGTGTAATATTATATTTAAGTTTTGTGCCTATTTATATTATTTTACCTAAGTTTTATAGTACGAGTGATAATCGTAGCATTATTACGTGACTATAAGTACAAAGGCAGAGGCATAAAATGATAACAAGATTCTATAACTTTCAGATTCATGGAACATATTAACGAGAAGCACCCGGAGCTACTTAATGACCAGGACTTTATCAATGGAGTCCTCAACTTCGCTGATATGATAGTGAATAGCTACGAGGCGTCTAACAGCTGGAACGACGTCTCTACGCTAGGCACATCTAAAGATTTAGGCGGCAACCAAGAAATAAGCTGGCATAGTTACGGTTATAAGACTCTATTTGAGTTACTTCTGGTAAGCTACATTTTTCACCTTGTAAACCTTATTTATAAATACTTTTTTCATTAGTTATTGTTGAAATTGATTACCTTCATGTAACCAAAGAAGTATCGTGGAGTACCGGCAGAGTAGAAATACTTCCCACTGTACTAGGTGTCAAAAGAGGCGACTAAGGTACTGGAAAGTATAGATACCGGTATATCCATCCGAAACAACTCAACTCAAATACAACAGGGTGGGGATGGGCAGCAGCATCCTCGTCGTCAAATCTAGACTTTAGAAAAATTTATTTAAAATCTATATAAAACATTTTAGAAGCTTAGCTTTTGTACAAAGACGGGTCTGAAAACACGTAAAATTTCAATGGTTCAATTTTACAATTAAAATATGGCAATGAAGATACTAAAAAGAGAAAAAAAATCAGTCCACGAATGAGCTCTAATATTCCAGCAGGAATATTTCATTTCATAGAGTGTCGGTAGGACATATTGACTGCTACCAGCTAAATACTTCAGCGTCCTCTAACCATTAGACCGTTCGAACTTATCGAGTATCGAGTCTGGCAAATTGCATTCCACTCAGACTTTATTCAATTAATCATATTATGAGAAAATCTATTTAACAGCGGTTTATTGTCTGACAAATAATACAAATATATTTTATGTCACCAAAAATATATAGCTAAGGAATTTCGATATCCATTGATTAAAATCCACTGACTCAGTGTTAAAAGCTTTCAGTTTTGGTCGAGTTTTTTATTTGACACCCAACTGCTATATCAGACAGAGACAGAGAATATCGTAAACATTTTAAATAATAATCGCTTCCTTCTAGAACTTTGTATCAAATATATCATATATGAAAATAATTAAAGTTAATTTATTTCCGAAAGCGGGGGCCTGGTGACCTGTAGCTACAGGCATATTTTTTTGTACAATTTCACCAGAAACTTTAAAATAACCTATTTGACCGATGTTTTTATGTATGATATATGTTGTGCAACCTTTTGTTAATTCAAAGATATAAATAAATATACAAATGAATATAAGTGTTTTAATATTTTGCATCTTTACATACTCACAACTTTCTTTATTTGTTAAAATTTCATGTCGCGGTTTATTTTTTTGCTTACTGTAATTTAATATAAGTCTTATCTCTGGAGTTTGATTCAACTTAAGACGTAAAATTTTTTTATGAATAACATATACTCGTAAGTATAGTTAAGACAATGCAGCTTCAGTCGGGTTTGCTACTCTATTTTTCAAAGACCTTTAAATGTATTACTTTATAAATTTAAAAAATACTGATATAACTTCTATTGAAAATAATTGCCTTGCCAGTAACCATAAGGTAGAACAATGAAAAATTTAAAAATAACCGTGCTCTAACCTCGTTATAATAAGTAAATTGCATTCCGTCCAACCAACAACATCAACATACATTGACCTGAATCTGTGATAAAGCTGAACACATTTGTGTTACAGAAAAACAACGGAGGAATCAAAAATATATTTAAATACATATATTCAACACCCAGACACAGAACAAATATAAATATTATCATGTAAATATTTGTCCTGAGTAGGGAACCCAGGACCTTCGACGCACAAGACAGAAGCTCTACTAAATGCGCCAACGGGCAAAACAAATCGGCCCGCCTGTTATGACGTAGTTTTATATCGGGAGTATGAGTTTTTTTAGTATTTCAAACCAATTCTTCTTCGTTATAATATGATTTACATAACACAATACTTGTAGGTAACAAGCAATGTGACAATAAAAAAACCTGTGTTGGTTTATTTGTAAATCAGCTTAATGTCTGGACCCCTCTATTGCGCTATGAAAAATAATTTATTTAATCCCTTATATGGGTAAATGGCATGTATTTTACATAATGATATGTCTAGACGTTTCTCGTCATTTATTCAGACCCGAACAACAATTTGTTTTGTTCTTCTATTACCACACGGGAACATTGGTATAATTAGTATGAAGTAACTTGGAAAAAAGGTTATTGTAATAAAAAATATAATTCTTCAAATATTATTCATCATTATTACAGACATTGGAAATCCACTGCTGGACATAGGCCGAAAGAGAGAGGCAATTTCGCCTATATTTGCCATGCTGGGCAATCGTGTTGGCAATCGCAAAGCGCAGCCTTTGCGACGGGAATGCTGCTACACATCCCCACCCTTTGAATTTGAGCTACACTGTCTTGGATCGATATACCGCCATCTTTCAGTTCTGGTACCTTAGTCGCCTCTTACGACACCTGGTACATAAAGAGGTACTATTCTACTCTGCCGGTACCTCACGGCAAACGGTTCCTTCGGTCTTAATACACCTTCTGTAAATATTTTTGATTTAGTTTGAAGCCGAATAAAAATATGACCCCCAAGATGCAGAACAAGAGGTTTATGAAATAAAACGGTCTTGAACAATATTTTTATCTTGTAGATTTGGAGTCGCATCGTACCTTAACATAGCAAGGAGGTTGCAGCGGTTACCGAATGACGAGGATCAGTTGCCGACAAAATTTTACCTCCTGTAGGATATTATAAATACATTTTTATTTTTTATCTTATTGTAATTATCTTTTACAGAACACATACGGTAACAAGACTGGGCTGCCTACCCTCGTGATAAAATTAAACACTGAAGTGGTTCGAGTTAATTGGCCAGAAAGGCCAAGCGAAAGTGTTTTAGTCACTTGCAAAGACGGCAGTGTCTACGCTGCTGATAATGTCATTGTGACGGTTTCTGTTGGCGTACTTAAAGAAAGGTATGAAAACGGAGTTCTAACTAAATTTTTACCCTGTTAATATTCACGCAACATCTCATACATTGATCTGACTCCGAGATAAGTCGCTTAAAGCACTTGTGTTACGAACATCAGACAACAGAAGAATCACAAATATAATACTGAAAAAAAAACTTAACACCCAGACACAGAACAAACACAAATATCATTAAATAAATATTTGTCTTAGGTGGGAACTGAACCTACGACGACCCGTGGCGTACAAAATAGGATCATTACCATTTGCGCCATCGAACCCGTCAATTCCAAAGCTGAAATAAAATTTCTGTCCTGTATATTTTAACAACACACTTTAATGTAACTGCCGGGTGGCAGAGGCCGTAGGGTAATGGCAAAGTAGAATAATACCTTCTATACTCAATGTTGCTGGAAGCAACTGAGGTTTCGGCCACTGTACTTGTTACTTGCGGCAGGCGTAGCAAAATCGACTTATATATAATAATTTTAGGAAGGGTTATTATTTTACACCCTTATTATTTCCTTTCTTTGAGTTTCATTAAAAATTAGTTTAAAATTTTTGTTCCTTTTGAAATTTGCAATTTCTATCCTTAGTGTTTTTGACAGGATTTGGTTTAGCAAAAAGTATTGATGCTAAATACACACGAGCTTTGATGGTTTCATAAATTGTTTTCAAATAATAAATCACATGTAAAAATTATTCATAAAGGTTATTTATTTACGTATATCCTTGTTTTTATTGTACCAACATATTTCGTGAAATAAATTATTATTAAAGTTGACGCAGATGGTAGTGATCCTATCTTGGGTGCCAGGGGCGTGGTTATTCCTACCCAGAGCAAATATTTATATGATGATATTTGTGTTTGTTCTGTGTCTGGGTGTTCGATATACGTATTTAAGTAGTATATTTGTGATTCCTCTGTTGTCTGGCGTCCGTATCACAATTGCTTTAAACGACTTACCACGGAGTCAGGTAAGAGATGTTGTGGGAATTTGTTATTATTATTATATCCAAGAAATATTGGTACAAAATTCAACAAAAAATACAAAATTTAAAGCAATGATGTTACTAAGTTTGTATAATTACGTGTTTTAAAAACTCATTACATGACGGGCCCAATGGCAAACTGGCTGGTCCCATACTAGTACACCAAGGCATGTTGGTTCGTTCGTCACCCAGGACAAACATTCATGAGATGAACATTTGTGCTTATTTTGTGTATCAGTGTTAAATATGTATTGAAGTACTACATTGGTAATTCTTCTTTTGTCTGATCCCTCCGTCCTCAACATTATTTCTTAATCGTAACCATATAATAAAATCTCTTTTACAGGCACACAGAATTATTTTCTCCACCTCTACCACAAAAAAAGATTAATGCCATAGAAAATATACAATTTGGCGTAGTAGGAAAAGTAATTTTGGAATTTGACGAAGTTTGGTGGAATCCTGATATAAATAATTTTGAGTTTATATGGACTTCTGTGGAGAGGAATATGATGAAGAAGGAAGATTTTTGGCTCACAAGAATATTAGGAGCGAACAGACCTATGGGCTGTGATAAAAGTTTGACATTATGGTTGACCGGAGAACCTGCAAAAACGGTAAGGGGTTCAAATGTACATGATCTTTTATTTTATAATTGCCGCCAGATTCATAGTCGACAAATTTTTCGTGGCAAACCTTAAAATTAACTAAACATGTAAGTTGTTACATATTATAACAATTGTGCCGTAAGGTTCCGGCAGATTAAAATAGTACCTATCTCCCCTATACTAGGTGTCATAAAAGGCGACTAATATGCCAAAACTGATAGATGGCGGTATATCCATTCGAAACAGTGCAATTCAAACACTCTGAGAATAGGCAGCAGCATCCCCGTCGCGAAAGCTGTGCGATTGCCAGTACGCTTGCCCAGCGTGGCAATTATGGGCAAAATTTTCCCTTTCTTGGGGAGGCCTACGTCCAGCAATGTACTTCTAATGGCTGACATGATGAATTGTTCGTCACAAGTTATTATTATATACATATTTAGAAAAAAAATGTTCGTCAAACTAATTATTTTATTATAGAAAAACACAAACAATGTAACAAAAAAAAAGATAATAGTACTTTGTAAGTTTAAAAGAAAGATATAAAAAGAAACGTAATTTTACGTTAGGGTATTTTTTTTTTGTATTTTCGCAATAATATTAAAATATAAAAAATATAATAATGCCTTAAACTGACATTAAAATTTGCACTAAAATAAAGCTTGAGAAATTACGAAAATAATCGTAAAAAATCAATTATGAATCTGGCTAAAAAATTTCGTTCTCATAAGTTGCGATGCACAAGCGATGTATTATAATACTATAAACTCAAAGGAAAAACGTTATGAAACACAAGTTATTATTATTCACATTTTTAGAGAAAAAATGTTCGTCAAACTAATTATTAAATTATTGAAAAACACAAACAATGTCACTAAAAAAAATAATACTACTTTGTAAGTTTTATGAACACAAAACACCAGTACAATAAAATTGCTATAAAATAGTTTTAAAATAATGTTTCAGCCAACTTTCGGCGACCATTTTCGCAAGCGAAAGGTGGTCAAGACATAAAAAAGATATAAAAAGAAACGTAATTTTATGTTTAGAGTATATGCCTTTTTTGTATTTTCGCAATAATAGTAAAATATCTAGAATAATACCTAAAACTGACATTGAAATTTGCACTAAAATAAAGCTTGAGAAGTTATGAAAATAATCGTAAATATTACAAATGGTTACAGTACCAACCAATTATGTATCTAGCCAAAAACTTTCGTTCTCATAAGTTGCGATGCACAAGCTAAACTCAAAGAAAAAACGTTATGAAACCATTCATATCTGTCTATTTCAGGGAATTCAATCTTCTCAATCTATTAGACAGATTAAGTTAGAATTTTGTGCTTATTTCTACATCGGAATGACTTAAATCAAAATGTTTAAAGTAAATAATTGAATTTGATAATCGGTGGACATTTACCAAAACTTTACCAACTATATTACATAATTGAAAATTCTTGTCGCAGTCTTTAAAATGATTTAAAATATATTTTTTCATTAACACCAACATCATCGCTTCCTTGACGAATCACCGCCAAAAACACAACAAATACAGGAAACTGCAAAAAGGACGTACGAACCTAGATTTGACAATTAATTTTCTTCTAGCACGATTCGATTTATAGATTAGCCTAATTTCCCACAAATGAGGGTAGTTTTTAAATGTGAATAAGTGGCTCATTAATTTTTGTAATGGCCTATCTTGGATTCGGGGGCTTTGAAACCTTCTATATCACCCATTTGTTAGGGTTGTTTAGAATAGTTAACTATCCTTTATTTTTTACAAATATTGAGTATTACTTGGTAATTTGAAATATGTACCATAAAATCAATAAAACAATTTCATATAAACTTTGCTACTACTTTTACCTCTTTGTGACTTGAATTAGCACAATCTCTTCTTGGTGAGTCTTTGAGGCGAAGAACGGATCGCGCTTGGAAGCTTTGTGACTCCCAGCAATTTCAAAGATTTATAATGAGTAAAAATTCTATTACCACTTCGTTAATATTGGCTAGAGGGAGAGGAGATGAGACAGAGAAACCTGTTCTACAAAACATGATAATGCAAGAAGAGAGTACTTTCAGAAAATTTCAGGGAACGTATTCAAAGTCAAAGTTAAATATACTATATTCAAGTAGGCCCATTACAAGCACTTTTAAATCGTCAATAAAATGATAATAAGATGATAGTAAGCATATAAAATTAGTAATAATAATATCATATTTTTTAGTTTTTTTAAGCAAATTTACATATAATACAGACGTCTTTAATAACAAAAGTCATCTGACACATTCTGATAATTTCATTAGGCCTACCTTAAACTAATCTGCTGTCACCAGATGAGTCTTAAAATTAAGTTTTCTGCAGGTTCATTAAGCGACCCAAGAGAAAAGAACCTGTAAGAAAAATTGGTGGTGAAAAAGGTTCTACCAACACCACCTATGTATTTATTTATTTATTTTATTTATTTATTTAATTTTATTGCACAAAATGTTACAAAATGTACAAATGGCGGACTTAATGCCAGATGGCATTATCTCCCAGTCATGTATGTATGTAGTAGTATGTAGTATGTATGTATGTATGTAGTAGTTGGCGCTAATAAAACCCCAACCGGCGAAGGCAAAGGCAAGGCTGTTATCCTACTTGTAATTTTATTGTAAAATCTCACACAATCGCCCTTCAAAGAGTTATTTATTTTACGAAGCCGAGTTGTAGGTCCTACCCTTGTTATTAAAAACGTTATTAAAAATACTCTTGTTAGTACGCTCAACGACAAACAAACTGTGATTATAGCAAAATGAGATAACATTATTTTCTTATAGAGATAACTTTTTTTATAGAAAACTACAAAACGTATTTTTGTTTGTTAAAAATGTTTCAATTGTACGATTAAATTTCGAGCCGTCAATGCACTCTCTGTGCACATAAATCGTGACAATTTTTTACGTAGAGTTTTATTCATTTTAAATAAATAAGTTTACTCGTGCTAAACACTTTTTTTTGGACATGCATACATCGATTGATTTAAATATTTTGCCAGAATTCGCATCACGAATATTTCTTTACAAAATAAGAATTATTTACACTACAAATAATTAAATTAGAAACTAAGTTTAGAAAATTACCTTCGATGACCGTTACTTTAGTTAGCCAATATTTATTTTGTTTGTACTTACTTCAAATTTCACATGATGTATAAATTTCTAGAGGCAGACTTTTTACAGTAGTCATCTGAAAGGTTATCACACTCTCAGTTATTTCTACTGCCAAATAGCAGTGTTCGCAATGCAGTGTTCCAGTTTAAAAGGTGATAAAGGCAGTAAAATTACTGGGTAAATGTGATATAGTATCTTCAGTTTACAATGTAAGCGAAACGCTTGTGATACCTTTGTGAAGACACGTGTGTCTATAGATCGCGGTCACCTTTATTATCAAGCTGTGAAGACTCAAAATCAATTTAAATTAATTTTATTAACTTAGTGCCTTAAAAATAATTGCATTATCATTGAGATGCCTAAACTATAAAGAGGGACAATAAAATAGTACTTCAGGAAATATTTAGGAAATATTATAAGGCCTATTTTAGAAAAAATAGAAACTTTGTATCAAGTATCTATAATATTAAACTTTAGGCATAGAAAAACTCGATGTAGTCTCCGCAAATACCTCACAACAAAATTATGTGAATTATCATCATGGGAAATATAATAGGTTTTATAACTCTCTAATTCCTAAAAAAATTGGGTATATGCTACGTTCGAAGTCTATATATAATTTGCAATAAAATAATGAATATTGTAACCTCTTTAAAACTATACAAAGGAACCAATACAAAAAAATATTGACGATAACTACACTGGCAGATACAGTAGTTGTAGCTACTTAACTATAATCTGCATCAAAAATTTAAAAACTTTTTTTCTACACAATAGCTTCTCCATAGCTAAACGATCAAGCAACCATTTCCCTATAAAAAAAAATATCAGCTTCGTAAACGCATCCACGCATTAAACTTTACATTTTATTAAACTTAAATACATATATTTACAAAACACCCAGACACATAATGGCATTAAGTCCGCCATTTGTACATTTTGTGACATTTTTTGCAATAAAGTTAAATAAATAAATAAATAATAAATACGAATGTATGTTATATGTTTCTCCAAGATGGGGTACCCCAATCTGTGAAAACTTGGCAAACGGTTTTAATCTATAAAAGCGACCTATTGAGTCCAACGTTCTTTGTAAAAATTTGACAGATTTGTGTAAGTTGCACTGTTTTTTAACGTAAAACACGGACATATTCAGAATACGTATTTTGTTTTACTGTTACGTTTATTATTTTTACTATATTATTTTTGTTTTTCCTTTAATTATTGTATACGTTTTTTTAGATGGAGAGTCTGCCAGAGGAAACTGTAAGGCAAAAATCTATGATTCTGATAAGACTGTTTATGGGCACGAATTTGACAATACCTAAACCCGTAAATATGATAAGGTGAGTTATTTTACTATAAAATATTAATATTACACTAGAAGTGTTTTTCTAATGCCCAATTATTTCTCTAATATGTTCGCACTACCGATACTTACACGACATGTTATGACATATATTTATATTTTTAACTGCAACATTTCTGCATACTTTATAAGTATCCTGTATTTGTGTGGTCGTAAAATATTCGTGAAATATTCATAATTATATCAAGTCGTAGAAAAGTGTGAGTAAATTAACCTCATATATAAGTTTTTTTTAATATATAATCTTATTTATTTATCGGTACCTATCGGTTTTTGTATGTGGCCATAGAATCATTACAACACATGGAATGTTGCATTATATTAAAAGTAACGAGTAAGGTTTATTTATTACTTAAATAAAGACATACAAAGGTCGTCTGCATTGGTACTTTTCACATAGGTTAGCAGGTAGGAAATCTGTATATATACTTCTACCGCCGAATTGCAGTTTTTACAATTTCGCATGTGTTCCGGTTTGAAGGGTGAGAGAAACAGTGATATTACTAGCTTAAGTGACATTATACATTCAAGCTCCAAGGTCGGCAACGCATTAGTGATATCCTTGTGATATTATAAACTCCTATATGCTGCAGTTACTATCACGCAGATTGTATGCTTGTATGTCAACCAGGTGTAGTAAAAAAAAGCCATTTTATCTAGCCATTTCCTTTCTTCCAGATCAACATGGTACTCCAACCCTTACACTCGAGGTAGCTACACATACGATGGAATCGACGCCCCTCAACACCCGACCGGCAGAGCAGAACTCGCTGAGCCAATAACAGATTCTTCTGGAAAACCCAGAGTTCTGTTTGCTGGTGAAGCATCAAATACCTTACATTATGCGACAGTGCATGGCGCGATGGAAACTGGTTACAGAGAAGCTGAGAGACTGGTTCCAACAAGTTAAATTGGCAATCATTACAACATTAGAATAAAGTAGTATCTGTTTGTAATTCCAAATTAGCAGCTTTTTATTTAATGTTAGCGTAAATATATACGGTACCTTTTTGTCTGTCTGTTTGTTGAAGTTATCAGGAGTATATGTTACTATTTATTATTTATTTAGCTACTTTTTTCATAGAAACGGGAACTACTCGGATGAAACCGCGGGCGCTGTTTTTAATAAATAAATAAAGTATCATGAGTAGATTTTCTTGCCATCCTTTCGTTTATATTATAATATTGTAGGAATATTAGCATTTTCTGTTCCTTGTGTTATTGCAGTGTTCGTAACATAAAAAAAACGTTGCTCGGGCAACATCTTTTATTAAATTACGAACAATATCAGTATTAATATTTGTGTTAAATGTAGTTCACATTTGTGTTCTATAAGTGTGTGATAAGTGAAATAAGAATAATTTTGCAGATATATTTTAATGATTGCCGTGAGGTACCGGCCGAGTAGAATAGCACAACAGCCATTCTAACTCGGTAAATAAGTAGCCAAATGGTAACAATTAGATGCCGCAATTGGAACTCCGAATATGTTCATCTTAACAATCACAATCCCTAAGTATCCAACTTCATAATGCCGAAGCATCCAACTTCAAAATATCAGTAGCAGTAAAAGACTATTTTACTCTTTATTTGTTTTCCAATATTTTCTCAACATAACTATCTTTTATATATTATTATTATTACAGTCACATCTTTTTTTATTTAGATTTCTTTTTATTCATAATAATAAATATTATACGAGTTTGAACGTATATTTGAGGAAGTGCTTGCTTCGCAATCACTAATTATATGAATTAGTTTTATGTTATTATTAACTAAATAAAATAATAAGACCTTTTGTATAAGGAGGAGTCTCCGTTGGTACTACACTCTCAGCTATTTCCAAATCCTGCCAAATAGCAGTGTTCGCCTTTAAGTGTTCCGGTCTGAAAGGTGAAAGAAACAGTGAACAGGGTAATGTACCGTAATATCCTCAAGTCACAAGGTTGGCAATGTGTTAGTGATATCCTAGTGATACTACGGGCGTCTATAGACTGCAGTGGTCCTGGTCCAGGTCTAATAATAAAAATTTTCTTTAGCAAGTCTTTGTAATTAGAATTAATTGCAAGGCATTCACGTATTTGATTTTATTTATTCGAACCTCCCAACTAATTGACCAAATTAAGAGCGGTCAAATTAAATCAAGCGATGGCAACTTCCGTAACTAAAACATATATTAATTAATTTTCGGTACATGTTCGTAATTAATTCCAATAATATACTTAAGAAAAGAGTTCATTAAACACTGTTATTTGATTATTTAAATTTTGAAAATAATATTAAGCAACATATTTGAAGTACCTAGATTAATTAATTCGTTTGCAATATAAATAAAAATATATAAATAAATTCAAAAAAACATCTCATTCGTATCAAACACTCATCACATAAAACATAAAACACTTGTGTTTTATGTGATTTATCTTGTTTATTTATTTATAAACACTAGACAGTGAAGGAATCACAGATAAAATATTTTAAAAGATATTTAACATTCTGACAACACAAAAATTCATCATATAAATATTTATCTCTTTGTGGAGATCGAACCCACGATACCTGGCATTTAAAATATTATCACTGTTGTCTGCTCTATCAGGCTTGCTTTACTAATTTTTTTTATAATACTTATACATATTAACCACTTGTTTAACTTTTATAGTATCATTATAAAATTATTTTTTTAACGGCTTTAAAACGCGGTCTGGAACTGTTTACATTTTTTGTTGGACGTTTCGGTTACCTTGCGGCAAACGTTCTCAAGCAATTAATTTAAAAGAAAATCGCAAATTTATATCTTCCGAGCAAGTGACTTCACTTGCCGCTTATCATCTACTTTTGTTTTTGTCATTTTGCTCAAATTCTGACCATCTTAGCGTTAGGGATTATTTATTTATTTAACTTACTAACATTTGTTGGAAAATCAAATAAAGCCGTGCCGTGAATCAAACCATGAGGTCCCGGCAGAGTAGAATAGTACCTTATCCTGTACCAGGTGTCGTAAGAGGCGTCTAAGGTACCAGAACCGACAGATGGCGGTATATCCATCCAAAACATTGCAGCTCACATGCACAGAGCGGGGATGGGCAGCAGCATCCCAGTCGCGAAAGCTGCGCTCTGCGATTGCCAACACGCTTGCCCAAAGCTACAAATACTATCTTAAAAAATAAATAAATAAAAGAACAACTTAATATTTAAACACAAAAAATAAATATAAATGTTAAGCCTTTAATCAACCAAGAATGTTTCTATAAAAAACAATAAGCATTATAAAAATATTATCCAGTGAAGCACTCATTATTATATTTGAAGTGGCTTTAGCATGAAAAGAATTCATTTTATTTTAAGTGCCTAGTAATAAAAGTTCGACATCGCTATAGTTCATGGATAATTTTATAAATGGTCCTACTTTAGTCTACAAAAAGGGTCATTTTTAAATCGCCCAGCGCTGAAACGATAATTTATTGGGATCTATTGCTCTTAATTTGCTCAGACACTTAAACCGTTCCGTAGACTACGAGTAAGTACTTTGGCGCGTTAAGGCAATCTTTGTGAATGAACTGTTTTAAGAACGATTAATCGTTTGAATTCTGCACAGCTTTCTACAAATATTTATCAATATTGACCTCTTTGACGTTAAGTTCATTTAATAGTACTATGCATTAATTAAAATAAGCTGGCAAATGAAGCAAAAAAGTGACAACATGGTATCCTAGGAGAAGTGAACGAAATTATGGTAGACCACAGAATAAGGTCGCATAAAGATTAAGAGAGAAGTGGTAGGAGTGACATGGGGTAGAGTGGTTCAGGAAAGATACAGAAACAAGCATCAAATACTAAAAAAGTATATTGTTATTGAAGATTGTAATGTCTTTTAATAAATTAAATGGATAAATTCCCATTTAATCTCCTGATTCCGTTGTAAATCGCTTAAAGCACTTGTGATGCGGACACTAGACAACAGAGGAATCACAAATATACTTTTTAAATACATATATTTAACACTCAGACACAGAACAAACACAGATATCGTCATGTAAATATTTGCTCTCGGTGGGAATCGAATCCACGACCCTTGGCACACAAGATAGGATTACTACCATCTGCGCCATCCGGCCCATCTCCGGAATAAATAAATAAGCTTCGGAAGTCGTACGTTCGACAATGGACGTCCTGCGAGTACGACAAATTTGAGTTTATATGCATATTCATCAATATTTATTGAGGTAGAAAATTAACAATGGTTGTCTGTATCCGTATTTCACTTTATTCTTTTGCTTTCGACAACAGTAGAAATCGCATTGTTGTGTTCAAGTCGCAAGCAACACGCTCGTGACGTCCTTGCGATGGCACAAACGTCTATAGATTAAGATGATCGTCACCATGCCGCTCGATGGAATGCGCGATTTCCATCCAAGTATAAACTAAATAACAAAACAACTACTTTACATGAGGTAGACGTTATACAAAGTTTGTCTGCATCAGTACCTTAATGTTTACCCTATTTTTACCACCAAATAGCAAGGTTTACAATGAAATTACTAGTTAAAGTAATATAATATCTTTCAAGTATCAAGGTTGGCAACGCATTAGTGATATCCTTGTGACACTACGAGCGTCCATAGTTTGCAGTGACGTTTAGTACATCACGACAGTATGCTTGTTTGTTGACCTTGACAAATAAATAAAAAATAAGAAACATAACAACACAAACATTAATCTATCTTAAACATTTACGCGTGCACTGCTCGTTACAAAACTGCTTTTTAACTACTGGAAATTCAGTTTTAATTATTACTTTTAGAACAGTGAAAAATGAAATTTAATTAAGCGGACTTTAAATCCGTTAAAAAGAAGTTTATAAATATAATAACTGTTAAAAAAAATTACACTGAGTCTCATTTAGAAAACGTAATACCAGAAATAAACTTTTTAGCCTTTTCTTTATTCGTTCTATAATCTATCCTAATATTATAAACCTAAAGGATTTGTTTGTTTGAAAAACAATTTCTGTGCTAGATAGTCCATTTATTAAGGAAGGCTACTACAACCCTGAAAGTCATTATTACTCTTGGACGAAGACGCTGGCACTGTTGGTGTATGATAAAACAATGTTTTGAACAACTTTATTTATATATACTAACTCTGAGGTCGGGTAATTTATAGTGGGGAGCCCTTAAAAAGAAAAATAGAAGGCATTTTGGATTTCATAATTAAATACGTCGTACATTACAACATTCCGCCCTCATTCCCGATTCTGAAAATAATGTTACAAATCCCTACTTAACGTTCGTCTACGTCACTTAAGGGACCCCTAAATAGTTAAAGGCGAATAATTCTAGTTACATTTAGAAAAACGACAAATGTTTATCTGTTAATATCTAATCTTTGAATAACATAGCCGATATGCGTTTCTATATGTTTTACTACTACTGTTTTACTACTACTGTTTTACTACTTTTTACTGTTTTACCTGTACTAATATTGCAGATTTTGCAAATAAACATAAAAATACATAGCATTAAAAATAAGTTCAGCCATTATTTATTTGGGAAATTCCATGTTTTTAATTAATTCTATATGTATTTTTATATCAACTTCGTTTTAGCCCACAAACGTCCACCGCTGGACATAAGCTTCAACAATTTACGTGACATCATGCGATTTTGTGCCACCTGGAACCAACATCCTTTGCTTGATCATCCGTCACACACAGATGTGGATCATAGACATCAATGAATACTTTCCTTTTCGTCAACATATCGATTTAATTTCTTTATATAACAAGGTTCTTTCTCTTCACCTTTGTTTTCCGCATAGACTTCACTGTGGAAAATATGTTATGCTTAATAGTTCGTTTTTTCCAGGAAAAAGTAGTAGCTCACCTCATTCCTGGCCGTTAAACTACCATTATTGAAAATATCAAATGAAAAGTTCTTAAATAATGTCTATGGTATACTAAAACATAAAAAATAATTTATTTATTAATATAATACGGGTTATCCCAATAACATATTTATAAAGTTGTAACAAAAATTAAATTATTCTATCGAGCTTAATTATTAATGATTTGACGTTGTCGAAAAGTATATCAAAGTCCAAGTGAGACATAAGGAGTGCGTTGAGTGCCTACTGCATGCGGCATAAAGGTGATTGCGCACGCGCTACAGTACAACATGGCAGAGACGCAAACAGCCAATGTCTTCGTCCGGATCGAATGCGCAGATGGTTGTCAGGTACAAAGATGATTGGCAATTGCTTTACACATTAGCAATTATAGAGCAATTAGTTGGCAATTGCAGAGCTCAGTTTTCGCGACGGGGAAGCTGCTGCCCATCCTCGCCCTGTACATTTGAGCTGACTTATTTGCATAGATATACCGCCATCTGTCGGTTCTGGTACCTTAGTCGCCTCTTACGACACCTTTTACAGAGGGCGGTACTATTCTACTCTGCTGGTACCTCACGGCCATTTACGTATTAATGATAGACTAATCAGTTTCAAATCGTATAGGATGTATTGTGAATCGCGTTATCTTAGACCGAAATAGTAATTCACAGAACGTCCGTAAACTCCATTAATAGGAACACGAATTGCAGAAAGCATCGTTGATGTTGGTTTATAGTAAGCTCTTTCTTTATAGTATTTTTTCTAAAAAACACTTCTAACCAATATTAGTTAGCCAATGCTACTGTTCAAGAAAAAATATTATGATATTATATTACCAAGAAAATAGACCACTAATGACGCAACAGTGTATTATAAAAATAAAAAAGACCGTAGTCTTGGGAAAGTTGTTGTATTGGACTGGCTATCGAAATATTTAAAAAAAAATCTCAATAGTTTAGGTAATAAAGATCGGAGTCTTACAAAATCTGAAATCTAACATAATTTTGATGCCTGTTTGTCGTAAAATGCATTAATAGTAATAATATGTAATCATCATCACTCCAGCTATTGGAAGTCCACAGCTTGTCACAGGCCTCCCCAAGAAAGGGGAAATTCTGTGCATAATTGCCACGCTGGGCGAGCGTGTTGGCAATCGCAAAGCGCATCTCTTACGACGGGGATGCTGCTGCCCATCTCCACCCTGTGCTTTTGAGCAACACTGTTTCGGATGGATTTACGGCTCTGGTACCTTAGTCGTCTCTCATGAGACTTGGCACAGGGGGGGGGGGGATGCTACTCTGCCGTTGCCTCAAGGTACATACATATTGTATATTGTTATCGATAAATAATGTATTAAAATTTGTTATTAAAATGTTATATGGGATATCTAAAAAGGGGGGCTAGTGTTCTGTAACTCCTATTTGTCATTGGCGTACAACCTTGACATGGTTGAATCTTCTATTTGATTGAATGACTTGCGCGTTCATTGAATGACGACATTTAATTGAATTACTAGAGGACAACTCGTCAAGTTGTTTAATGCTACGTTCAACGTCTTAACTGAACTTCATTTTGCATAGTCATATTCTTAGGTTAGGTTAGTCAGATCGTATGTCTGTCTTGCTGGTGGATTGCCCTATGCTGCGCTTGCCGGTACGTGGTTTCTATTCCAGAACCTTACGACTCCATCGGCCATCGGTTCTGCGTACCAGAGAGTAAGAAAAAAGTAAATTAATTCAAAAAATATAACTAAATTATAATCACTCTGCTTAAAGGGCTATGTTACAATCCTCTGAGTCCGCTAACTAGTTCGACGTTGAGTGACAGGCTTGTTCAATCAACGTTCGGCCTAGTCATTCAATTAAACGTCGTCATTCAATGAACGCGCAAGTCATTCTATCAAATAGAAGATTCAACCAGATGACTGCAACATATACATCGATCCAAATATAATCATAGTCAATATTCTTTGTTTTTAATATATATAGCAGTCTTCTAGGTATGACGATATAGTCAACAAAATATTCATAGGCATTTTTTTATTAAAATAACGTCCTAGACTGAGCTTTCTAGAGCTGGTAGTCTCCATTCCAGAACCATACGGTCATATCGGCCGTCGGGTTTGCGTGCTATGTGCCCTGCATACTGAACGAGCAGATTCGTAAACAAACCAAAGTTAACGACAGCCCAGTGGGGTAACTAGTTCAACTTGTGTGCAGACTTCGATTAACTGATTCGTAATAATTATGCAACGAGACTGTTTTATAATTTTTTGTCAAGTTTGGCAATAAACTGATGATGATGAAATCCGTAAAACCATTCGACCATAAAACTTTTTTGCATAATAAATTAACGAAAAAATCTCATACATTGACCAGACTGTGATAAGTCTCCTAACTCCCTTGTCTTATGGACATCAGGCAATAAAAGAATCACAAATATATTATTTAAATACATGTTTTTATCCCCTACACAGATAAACACAAATATCATCATATAAATGTTTGTCTTTTGCTTCTTACCTCTTCGTCCTTTATTTTCCGTGAACTACCGGTAGAGCAGAATCAGTTCTCCCTCTGTACCAGGTATCGTAAGAGGTGACTGAGGTACCGGAACTAACAGATGGCGGTATATCCACACGTAACAGTGTGACAGGGCGGGGATGGGCAGCAGCTGATTCGTCGCGAAGCTACTCTCTACAATTGCCACCACGCTTATTCACCGTAGCAATTATGGGTAAATACCTCCTTTCTTGGGGAGG
Source organism: Heortia vitessoides (assembly GCA_020976665.1). Classification (NCBI taxonomy): domain Eukaryota; kingdom Metazoa; phylum Arthropoda; class Insecta; order Lepidoptera; family Crambidae; genus Heortia; species Heortia vitessoides. The sequence goes on from JACJUM010005601.1 coordinate 13,596,874, forward strand.
CCTTTATCCAGCAGTGGACGTTTTACGGCTGATGGATAACGGTGATGATGATGATGAAATGTTTGTTCTAACTAGGGATCAAATCTCCGAGCTTTAGCGCCAGGTGCGCTGAAGCTGGGAGAATGGGATCACTACCATCTGCTGATCTGATCCATCTCGATCACGTCATCCAAATACAATATATCCATACCAAGAGCAGTCCGTTCTGTTACAGCATAATTATTTTTGTTATTGTGGTTGAAAATCGCGAAGCAAAGACGCTCTGTCAATGCTTCAGCAGTTATAACTACGAGTATTTGCCACCAAAAATAAACAATGAATAAAACATAACATCTTAATTTGCTAACAGGAACAGGAACTAAATGCCATTACACTAATTGTAACTATAGCAGCAATTAACAGCAATTCCAACTTGGTCTAAAAGATTAGATTATACCACAAAGTTTAAATTTAATGCTTGTTATGTCGATTTATATAATATTTTCTGACGTTTTACTAATCCTGTGTATGCGTTTTTTGTATGCGTTTTAAGGCAGGGTCCTGTATTTGGCAAAACGATGTGTTTTTGTAACAACACTATCCACTTTCTGGGAATTTTCCAACCTCTGCTACAGATATCAATATCGAGCAGTCATTATCATCATAACAGACACTGGTAGTCTTCAGATTACTGTCTCCACCGACGCCCACTCGAACAGAGGTCCCACCTCAGAGACGCCCTCGAGTGGTAGCCGGCATTCCTGCTTCGAACTTGCGAATAATTCGTTAAATGAACAGCTTCGCATATCCTTCCATTAGCGCTAAAATGCACTTTAAGTAGTTCAGCATTAAGTTTGTTTGAAATATAAAAAAATGCACTGAAGGTAGTTGTTAAATAAAACTGCCTTTAGGTACTCGTAATTTTTGGAAATCGCACATAAGTAATGTGAAAAATGCTGTTTGTTCAGGTCTTAATTCGACTACAGCGTCACTAAAAGGCAGCGAGTAATTTAAATTTGTGAGCAATACTGCGATCCCAATCATATTTTTATATTGGGCCTATTTATTTTGTAAAACGAATGAAAATTAAGTTCAACCAAGTATCTTTTAATAATCTTGGATTAAATTTGCTAGCGGTTGCTGTTTTTTTCTTTTCGGGTGAATAAAACATGTCTTGCTTTTTAAATAATTTTCAAATTTATCGAATAATAAAAGATAATATATTATTGTTATTTATGTAAACGTATATTTATGTTAATTAATTTATTCAAATTATAAAGTTCTTTGAGCCATTTATCTCAAAGTAAGATCAATATATGAGATATTGTGTGAGTGTATTGTTATTATTTATATTTTTTTATAAAGTTGGATGAAAAAGAAAAAAAAATCTCAATTAATATTCCCACTGTACCAGGTATCATAAGAGGCGATTAAAGAACCGGAACCGACAGATGGCGGTATATCCATGCAAAACAGTGTAGTTCAAATGCAATTAGGCAGGGACTGTATTTGTAAATAAATCTTGCTATCTAATAAAATATAAATAAAAAATATTTTTTTAGGATTGTTAACGAAACAAGCAATAAATAATTATTTTAATGTTACTTTTGATGTACGTAAATGAAGTCCTTAGAAGTCGCTAGATTTAAAGAATTATTTTTTTTTTGACAAGCAACCCGCCTCTGTTGCGGACACCCGTCAAGGAACAGGGAAAATGCCTTAATTTTGCTGTCATAACTAATATCTACCCTTGTCTTGTCCTGCTACTCCCTGTAGGTTTTAAGTTTATCACGGTGGTAGTAATTCAGAGTTTTTATGAAAAAATACCGTATTACTACTGAACCGCGTACTACAGTACAGATATAATAAACTTTGTGTGCGTGATTTTTACTGGGAATATGTTTTTATCCTCAACATCTTCGTCATAGCAGCCGTAAAACAATCTAATAATATATTCCATAATTGGTACTCTGCAGTATTAGCTAACATAATTATTAACGTGGAGAAATACGAATGTGGATTTAAAATAAGTATATTTTCATTTAACCTTGAGGTACCGGCATAATAGAATAATATCTCCCCCTGTATCCGTTGTCGCAAGAGGAACCAGAACCAACAAATGATGGTATATCCATCAGAAACAGTGTAGCTTAAATTCAAAGGCCATAGCTGCGCTCTGTAGTTGCCAACACCCTTGCCCAGTATGGTAATTACGGGCAAAATATGTTTCTTGGGGAGATCTATGTCTAGCAGTGGACTTCTAATCGTTAAATAAAATATTTTATTACCGCAGTAGACTGTCTTGCTACATGCTTTAACAGCACCATGTTGCACTGCTGCAAAATGATGAAGCTAAAGATAGCTGCACATTCAAGATTACATCAGTGACATCAAGTCAGCAATCTCTGCCTCTGAAGGAACAAGGATCTTTAATCTGTATTGGTACCTCACTCTTGCCTATTTTTACTGCCATATAACAGTGCTCGAGTTGCCACGTTCCAGTTTGAAGGGTGAGTGAGGCAGTGAAATTACTGGGTAAATGTGACATAATATCACCAAGGCACAGGGTTGGAAACGCGTTAGGGATGTCCTTGATATATTATGAGCGTCTATAGGCTGCGGTGACGCTAACTATCAAACGGTCTGTGAAGTAGATTGTCGATCTGGTCTAAATAGGTCTAGTAAAAAATTTAATATACCTCAAGATATGTGTGATCTCGTACTCGATACACTTGTGTCTAAAATATTTTGAGCTATGAATAAACTGAACTTCTTTTGTTCATCGTCGTCGGTCGTCTTTTATTTTGCTCGGGGTTGAACATTATGCAACCACTGAGTAAGTAGATAAAAATCTCCGTGGGTTTAGAATAGATACACCCCCGAAATCTTAATGCTGAAGGAGATCAGATGGGATTATCTCTAAACGAGTAACTAAAGGTCTAGCCAAAACATTCAACCTCGAGTAGCCCTAAGGTAAACCACCGGTCTATATTGAAAACTTTCAAACGATCACATAAGCCGCTATAAAATGTATTTAGATAGGTATAGTTCTACAATCACTGATTAGTCGAGTAACTCACTAATGAATAGTTAATTAAACATGTATATTTTGCCGTGAGGTACCGACTAAGGTAACAGAACCGAACGATAGCGGTATATATATCCGAAACAGTGCAGCTCAAATGCACAGGGCAGGGATGAGCAGCAGCATCCCATTATTTAGTAGCAAGGCTGTGATCCCACTTGGGATTTTATTGTAAAGTCTCATACAATTACCCTTGAATTATTTATTTTATCGAGCCGACTTATTGTTACTAACACAGCGATCTTATAACAGTGTATCCAAAGTAATATTTCTGGGATAAATACCGGACGACGAGTTGTCAATTAACGAATTAATTAACGAATGTCTACACATCCCGCCGACATGCTGCACTAATTAGTTCCAAAGTCCAGCCCTTTCTGTAGGTCTCCGAAATATTAGCCTAGATTAAGCCTAGAGTCTAGTACTATTCCGAAATTATACCAGGGTCAGAATAACCTAATCTAATATGTAATTACACAGATTAGGTTATTCTGACCCTTTGTCTTGATTGCCACAATTAAACAAATAAAAACAATAATATGACAAAAGGAAAACAATAATCCGTCGATTTTTATAATAAACAGATAGTTTACGCAATTTAAAGTTTTGTATCGAAAAATTGGTCGAGCTATACACATATTTGACGGGCTCGATGGCGCAGATTGTATTGATCCTATCTTATGAGCCAAGGGTCGTAAGTTCGATTCCCACCCAGATAAGTATATGATGATATCTGTTGTGTGTATTTGGAGTATTTGTAGGTCAAATACATGTACTTAAGAAAAATATTTGTTACTTCTCAGTTGTCTGGCATCCGTAACATAAATGCTTTGAGCGACTTACCACAGAATCAGGTCAATGTTCGAGATTTTTAATTTAAAGTTCTTTGAGGAATTGTTATAGATCTGTTACCAGTAATTGCTGAATGGTGTAACGTAGACTGTATTTTTTTATTTTGTTAGTTCCATAACAATAGATATTGGAACACTTTTATACAAATAATTTATTGAAATACATCTATGTATCTATAAATAAGAAATAATGCTACAATTACTGAAACTAAAAATTAATTCTACAACCTATCGCATCTGTCAGCTGAAAGCTATTAATTCAAAATCTTGTTATCGCCTTAACGCGATTTGCACGATGGTCGGAGTCATTAGTAAATTGGTTTATATTTTTTTGGTTCATGATTTTTTTTTTATAAATTTGCGAATTCCATTATGTGACAATTATTAAAGATTTTGTGCTGAAGTTGTCGTTTTGCCAATTGTAATATGATGTCCTTTAATAATATGTACTCGTATTTTCTTTATATACCTGTACATATTTTTTATGTTGTTTATTTTTCCGCGCACCTTGATTTAACTTTGATATGGCTAAGTCGTACCTAATTGTACTCGGGATGAGTTTATTGAAGAGGATTCCTTTATTGAAGCAGTGCATTGCAACCCTCTCTCATCAATTCTACCGCCAAACCGCAGTGTTCGTATTGCATCTTCTAGTTTGAAGTATGAGAGAGCCAGTAGATTTGCTAGGCAAATGTGACTTAGTTTCTTCAGTTCACAAGGGTGGCGACACGCTAGTGCTGTATTGTGACGACACAAGTGTCTATAGGCTGCGATCACATTTATCATCAAGCGGCCCATATGGGCATATTGGTTTCTGTCTTCATGAACTTATACTTATTATATAGATGAACTTATACTGTTTGGAACACATGTTTTAGTCATATTAACAACTCTGTATGTATGATTATAAGTTGTTATTTTGCAAGAAATATGTAAATATGCATAATTATAATATATATAAATAATATATATATATATATATATATATATATATATATATATAAGTATATTGATGTGTAATGTATGACTGTGTAGATGCATGTATGAATCTCTTTCACACCTGAAAGACTGAACAGATCGGGATAAAATTTTCATAGACATTTAAGATAGATCTGGATTGTTCTGGATGGTATCAGCTTGACTTGCACAGTTTAGTTGCCAGGGAAAGAGTGAAATACTTTTTTTTTAAATAACCAGAGATAAGAGAAACTAGTCAATAAATTATTAAATGAATTTTTCACAAAATATATTTACTAAAGGTTCTTATTTGTTTCTTGAAACAAAACCTCATAGTTATCAAATGAATGAATGATGAAATTTGATTTCCTGAAACCGAAAGATAAGGTCGGACTACGTCGCAATAAAACAATCTATCACAGCCAGATATCGCAATAAGAAATTATTTCGCTCCACCGGATGGTGAAAGGAAAACCGCAAAGTAATTGATCGCTTGACCTTATTAAAAAAAAGGTAAAAGCTTTAACAAAATCATGACATAAGAGAGGGATATTTTTAATGGTATTATTAGATATAATCCGCACTCCACTGTACTCGTTGCTTGTTTGTGACTCTTAAGGACTCTTGTGAGTATCAGCTTCATCGTTGTTTCCTAATTGATTGTTATCCGAATTAACATGAAATGTATATATTATAAAAGATATTGTATACATGTAAGGTTAGTATTCGACTGAAACAACCTCAAGAGAAGGGTGTACAATTTTAATTGGTAACTAACTTTAATTTAAGACTACTGTCTAACCTGTTCTAACTCATCATCATCATATCTGCCATTGGAAGTCCACTGCTGGACAAAAATCCCAATATCTTAGGGAGGTCTATGTCCAACAGTGGCATTCTATAGCTATTATAATGATGATACTAATAAAATCACCCACCTTACTTATGCCCTCCGGCATATTAAATCAAAAACATTCATGAAATATAAGCGTAACGTAATCTCCGTTCTTCTAATACTCTTTCGCTCTTAACTCCTTCTCATCACTCTAGTTTTTTGACAAACTCTTACAGTGACAGCTATACGACACTGGAACGAGCTTCCGTTGAATATTAAGCAATCCCCAAACAAATTTATCCTGAAACGCTGTCTGCGTACTTTATTCACTGATGCTGCTTCTCTGACTATATAACCCTATTTCTGATGTACGTTATTTTATGTATATATATACATATATATATTTTTTTTATATCATATTTTTATGCATTTATTGCGTTTATTTATACAAATATGTATGCCACGTTTATATATTTTGTATATATATTGCCTGCACCACTATATATATATATATATATATATATTT